>CASGFW010000038.1:0-166183 GCA_949316455.1 Acleris holmiana | reverse complement strand
ATTGGAAGCTTGGTCGGCAAGCTACACCCAACGCCGGTAATCGTCGCTGGAGACTTCAATGCCAAGTCCCTGGCTTGGGAATCTCCAGCGACCGATGCGCGCGGGGCGGCGCTAGAAGAGTGGGCTGTGGTGTTAGGGCTAGCAACCATGAACACGGGAACGGCAGACACGTGCGTGCGGCAACAGGGTGGCTCCATCGTGGATATCACATTCACGAGTGCCTCCCTGGCGCGCCGTGTCCAGGGCTGGGAGGTGATGGTGGGTGTGGAGACGTTGTCGGACCACCGGTATATCCGGTTCGACGTCTCCGCATCTCCGTCGGTTCCTGCCAGCCCAAGCCGGAGTGGCCCGGTCGAGGGCGGCCCAAGATGGGCCCTTAAAAAGCTCGACCGGGACATGGCGAAAGAGGCGGCCCTGGTGCAGGCGTGGCTGCCGGCACCGGAGGGAGAGGAGATGGACGTCGAGGCGGAGGCGGAATGGTTCCGGGAGGCCATGTCGCGAGTATGCGACGCGGCGATGCCCCGGGCCAAGCCGCCTCCACCGAGACGTAGTGTGTACTGGTGGAGCGCCGAGCTCACCGAGCTACGCAAGGTGTGCGTAGCGGCGAGACGCCAGTTTACACGGCACCGGCGGCGCAGGAGGCGCGACGCGGCGGTCGAGGCGAGCCTCTATGCGGCGTACCGCGAGGCGCGACAGGCCCTCTCGACGGGCATAGCCATCGCAATAGAGAGTTCGAGGGCTGAGTTCCTGGAGACTCTGAACCAGGACCCGTGGGGAAGGCCGTACAAGGCGGTGAGAGCTAAGCTTCGCCCCTTTGCCCCCCCACTGACGGAGAGTCTCCAGCCTCAGCTGCTCGAGGAGGTGGTTTGTGCCCTATTTCCGGACAGGGCACCGCACCAGCCACCTACGATGGCACGGCCAGCCACGGCGACGGCAGCAGAACGGCAAATGGACAGGGAGGTGCCCGCCGTCACAGGGGGAGAGCTGGGAGCAGCGGTCCTGCGCCTCAAAGCCAAGAACACGGCCCCCGGGCCAGATGGCATTCCGGGCCGTGCCTGGGTCTTGGCAATGGACGCGCTCGAGCCTCGACTGCTGCGGCTGTTTACAGCCTGTCTGGAGCAAGCCCGTTTTCCGAGGCGTTGGAAAACGGGCCGCCTGGTTTTGCTCCGGAAGGAAGGGCGCCCGGCGGACTCTCCATCAGGATACAGACCCATTGTGCTGCTTGATGAGGTGGGCAAGCTCTTCGAGCGTATCATTGCCGGTCGCCTCATCAAGCACCTAACAGGGGAGGGTCCTGATCTTGCGGAGAGCCAGTACGGTTTCCGAAGCGGGAGGTCAACCATTGACGCCATCCTAGGGGTGAAATCGCTGGCCAAGGAGGCAGTTGCAAGGGGCGAAGTTGTTTTGGCGGTGTCTCTCGACATCGCCAATGCATTCAACAGCCTCCCCTGGGCATGCGTCAATGAGGCCCTGCGTCACCACCGGGTGCCCCAATATCTGGGCCGCTTGGTAGATGCCTACCTCTCTCATAGGGGGCCACTGCCCTATGAGAGAGGTAGGCATCTACCAATTCCGGCAGCCAACGGTTGGAGTCGGAAAGAAGTCGTGTGCGGTGTTCCACAGGGGTCAGTCTTAGGACCTCTCTTGTGGAACATCGGATACGACTGGGTGTTGCGGGGGACAAACCTGCGGGGCGTCAGCGTAACTTGTTACGCCGACGACACGCTGGTCACAGCTCGCGGGGCTGATTTTAGGGAGGCGGTCCTTCTGGCCACAGCGGGTACGGCACATGTCGTGCGCAGAATACGGCAGTTGGGATTGGAGGTGGCCCTAAACAAATCCGAGGCCATCTGTTTCCATGGGCCTCGGAAAGCGCCTCCAGCCGGATCACACCTAGTGGTGGGAGGAGTCCCCATTGGCGTCGGGCCGACTATGCGCTACTTGGGCGTAGTGCTGGACAGCCGGTGGGACTTCCGTGCCCATTTTGAGCACCTGGTGCCAAAGCTACGTGGTGCGGCAGGTGCCCTCGGGCGCATACTGCCTAACCTGGGGGGGCCCAAGGCGTCCTGCCGCCGCTTATACACTGGGGTCATCAGGTCGATGGCCTTGTACGGTGCTCCAGTATGGGCCAACTCCCTCGGTAGCCAGAATTATAGGCAATAACAATCTAACCTTCGAAGAATTGTCCACTATGCTTGCACAGGTTGAAGCTATTTTGAATAGCCGGCCCCTGTGTCCTATGTCTTCCTCTCCTCACGACCTCCTCTCTCTCACTCCAGGGCACTTTCTGGTGGGCCGACCACTCACGTCACTTCCGGCTCCAATGGTCGACGACTCCAACCGTAGTCTCCTGCAGCGGCACACCAGACTGGAGTCACTACGGCAGCACTTCTGGCGCCGCTGGCAAAAGGAGTACCTAAGCGAGCTGCAACAGCGCTCCAAGTGGCGCATCAATAAGGGAAGCCTTCGCATTGGAGACCTGGTCCTGATACAGGAAGACAACACTGCCCCAATGCACTGGCGCATGGGTCGCGTCACCCATCTATTCCCTGGACCCGACGGAATATCCCGGGTCGCAGATATCAACACCGTGCGCGGCTGCGTCCGTCGCCCATTGACCCGCCTGTGCCCCCTGCGGGCTGATATGGACTTGAAGACACCTTAGGCTCTTCAAGGGGGGGAGCATGTCTACGCTTCACCGCTCCCACCAATGCGGTGGCACCACGACGGCCAGGCCTCTACTACTCAGCCACCATTGGCTGCCGACCCCGGTGACGACACCGATGACGACACCGCTGCGGCTCGGACACGACGCATCGGCACCGGCCACGTCCCACTCTACTGCCATCTAAGCCATCCGCAAGACACCTCACAATTTATAAAGCTCCTTAAAGCTCGTTACATTTTATTTTACGCATTAGATTAAAAAAAGGATTGTTAAATATTATTAAAATAAGTATTAGCAACCCTGAGGTTTTATTAACTTCCAGTGTCCTCTGAGACACAATATTTATGAAATATTGTTTACCAGAATTAATAAGTTATAAGTACACAACTATTTAATCAAAAATCATCGTTAAAGATTGTAGGGTTGCGAAGAATCAACCAAAAACATGCGAAAAAGGTGTCATTTGGTTTGAAAAATGAAAAGTTACAAGGATTTTGTTGTGAAACACTCCATTTAAAAAAAATGTCGTAACATTTCAGTCGAAATCGCGCATAAAAATAAAGGGCCCATATTCCCTGATCAAATTAAGTATTTATTTTAATACGTTAAAAAATTAAAACTCAGCATGTTTAAAAAAATAAAACTAAGCTACTTAAATGTATTTTAATCCGATTCATTTATATCACTATTACTCCTTGAACAACGATCGTCACTGCTATCATCCGTTACGTTTATATTCGGCCGCGAGCTCATCGATAACGTACCGCTTT
This sequence comes from Acleris holmiana, assembly GCA_949316455.1. Classification (NCBI taxonomy): domain Eukaryota; kingdom Metazoa; phylum Arthropoda; class Insecta; order Lepidoptera; family Tortricidae; genus Acleris; species Acleris holmiana. The sequence continues at coordinate 162,745 of CASGFW010000038.1, read as the reverse complement.
TTATGTGGTTTACTTACTTTTCGTAAATTTACCAACTCCGCCTTGAACATCTTCATGTTTGCATCTACGCCAGATCGTTGTAGCCATGAAGTGATTTCAGCTTACTCTCAGACTTTGCCGTTTGCTTATCTATTTGCATCGAGTGATATGGGGCGTTGTCCATAATTATAACGGATGGTTCAGGAAGGCAACACAACATGGACGAAAACCATTAAGTGAAATTTTATCCGTTCATTTCTTCATAATAGTCTCCTGTTTTATTTTTATGCGAAACCCAGCAAGGCATCTTCGAAGAACCCGTTCGCAGTCCCGGCGTGACAAATTATAAGTCTGGCTCCTTTTCCAGATGGAACTTTAGACGTAGACGCAGCGTAATTATCGGTCCAAGAACGGCTAACTGTATGATTGGCATTAAGCCATGTCTCATCCAAGAAAACCACATTCTGCCAATCTTTTATTTGTTTTGCTTGGAGTAAAAAAGTATACCTTGCCATCATCATATCGTACCTTTCCATTAATATTTTGCGTCTATTAGCATTCGTGTATCGAAATCCAATTTCTTTTAAAACTGTTCCTAAAAAACCTTTTTTGCCAAAAAACAAGCCGGCTTCTTTCAGGGATTCTACTGACTTCCTCCTCATTGGATATTCTTTGCGTAAATAATAACTGCAGACATATCTTCAAATAGCATCGGAATCAAAACTATCAATGCCCACAATTGATTTTGATCGTTTTTTTCTTATTTGGAGTCTGAAGAACATTATCTTCCATGCCAGTGTCACCATATTTTTCTTTACTTATCCTGATGACAGTTCGCTTTCTAATATCCAATGCATCAGCTACACGATCAAGCACTTGTGTCAATGGTAACAAAGGCTCGCTATTTTGAGCCACACGTTCAAAATAATTACGTAGCCGAAGAACGAACTCACGCGTTTGACTGTTTAAAACAGTATTTTTCGTATGTTTGGGCATAGTGACGAGATCCTCATCAGTAGACCTCGTTATCTCAGGGCAGTGACGTCAAAATAGGGAAACATGGGGGTAATTAGCAAAGTTTGATATTTATTGTAAGTAAAGTCGTTGTTTTTTCAAAAATTACAATCACATATTACAAGAACATTACTATTTAAGTTTTTAACTTACATTCAACTCTTTCACTTAAACATTCACACATAAAGTTATAATTCTTTCTATAATATTTCGAGATCATTTCAATATTTATAGGTATAGACCTCCTTGGTGTACCCACCCCCCCTATCATTCATTCTTCGTCTTCTCTCTTATCCTCTTATATATATATAATCTATCAAATTACTGAAGACTCTATAACCTTTAAACTATTTAGATTGTTGGAATAAAAGATAAATTAACTGCGTTGATGGTGTTTAGCCTAATAACTAAATTATTAACTTATAATATAAATTGTTGAAATGGCCACGTGATCGTCTAATGTCTAGGAACCTAAGTTGTGAACCTATTTTAGTAACCTAAGTACTTTAATGAAATAAGAGAATGATATAACCAGTCCTAAAATAATATATTTCCCTACTCTAGATTAATAACAACTTCTACAACACAAACTATTTCCTTAATTAAGAGTAATGAAATGAGGGTCTACCTAATTTATCAAACACCTATAACTATGTTACAAATTAAATTTGATATAACATCTATTCTAATGACTAAGAAACCTTTAAGGCTACTAGATAAATTTGATTACTAATAAAAGGCTAAATATAAATGAAATAATTAAGACTAACACTGGACTAAATTTAGGATATTTACATATTCATTTATTTATAAAAATATATATCAGTGGTAAAGGTAGGTGGTAGGTGGGGCTCTGACCCGATATTCTACTAAATACTAATTTTATTTGTATGACTTCTATTTGAGTATTCTATAAATTTAATGGTTCTTTGTGAACCCCTACATATTAGTGGTAAAGGGTGGGCACCTCCCCGCCCAACCCGTACTTCCGGCCATCACTATGAAGTTCCCCCACTAATATCCTACCAAAATACTAATTTTATATATTTAACTCTTATTTCAGTATTCTAGAAAGTTAAGTAATAAATAGTTCTTTGTTGAATCTATTTCTGATATAACACCAAAATCAAGTGTTATTTAAAAAACCAAATAAGTCTATATTATAATTGAAGTCACCATCATTTCCGAAAGGATCTCCAAAAGAAGAAACGTTGAAGCAACTCTTGGATCAAAGTCCTTATAATTAAGAAATTATCTCTATTTCTCAATTTAGAGTTTAAGTAATACCAAACAGATGTTTTATCTGAAATAATCATTCTAAGATAAATAATTATCTGAACCAACAGAAAATATAATTTAATAAATTTAATAAGAAAACCTTTTAATATCTTTAATAATTAGAAGTGATACCTCAATAAAATACCATACGAAAAACCTAGCCTATTTAATGTAAAATTAATAATTCCTAATAGGTTAACTATAGAAAACTTCCTAGTCATGATACTATCTGACTAATACTACCAATGTAACTTCACTAGAAGAAATGTCCTTGGTCAATCTAGAACAACTGTTCATATGTATTCCCTTGGGAATGACTTAATGAGTTGACAGCATCAGAAACCAACCGTGGTCCTTAGACTTAGACGGCAGAGTCGTAACTCGGTTTGTACTGCAATCATTAGCCGTAGATTGTGAAAGACAGAAGGACCGTTCAACTTGTAAGTATTGCCCTAAACTTTATCAATATGAAAGTCTAACTTTGTATAGGGATAGGTATCTAATATCCTTGAGGTGTGTCTAGCCTCAAATGCCTCAGTCAGTGATCAATCCAGTCACATAGGCGCCTTTAGTCAGTGATCAATCCAGTCACTTTAGGCTAAACTCAATCAGAGTATTTATGTATACTTAAGTAAAAAGTATTTAGTTTATATTTAACTTTACCTACTTTGCTCATTCCTCAACGACCATGTGTATAAGTCAACGTAGAGAAGTTTAGAGGATAATTATGATACGCACTGGTATCAATTAACCTACCTAGATGAAAACCTATTAGTTAACTGTTTAGTTATTTGTTTTTATAATTGTAACCACTCTAACTTAACTTACAGATTTAATATAAACCCTACAACTTAGAACTTTATCGTAATATCGTAAGTAAGCCTATAAATTAATATGCTTGGTACCGCAAACGATCATACACTCTTATCCTAAATCCTAGTAAACTGTTTCCCTTCCTAGTTACTTTGGACGTTTATAAATATTTCCTATACCACAGATTCGTGATTCGTCAACTCTCTTATATTATAAGTTTATAACTATGAGCCTTCCCAGCAAAACAAAAGTTTTAAAATATTTTTATTTAAGTATTGGAATATTTTTAGTTTTACCCGCAAGATAAATAAATTTTTGCTTCCTAATAGTTTTAGATTATATTTTATTCGCTAACCTTTGTTTATTAAAATGCCTATAAATTAAACCATAGAACAACGAAAGTGACAATTGAAAATTAACCCATGACACTTTATATACCTAGCTAAGCACATTACGTGTTCATAAGCCTCTCCCGGTTTAAGGAGAGAACTACTAACTACCTAATGAATCCTAAAAACCCTATTCAGCTACTGTTTTAAATCAAAACTAAGAGACTATTGCATAGCTCTTACATTTACAGTTAATTGTGTGGGTATGTGATGTCAGAATATCTCGGTGTAAAGATACCCTGCTAGACCAACTAGACCTAACATAACAACGATTTCGGAAACTAGGTCTCCTGTGTGTGGTCCTAAGACTTTTCCACCGGTTAGATAGTGCAAGCTAACCTCAAGTTGGTTTCCAAGTCGGATAGATACCTAAGGTGGTCGATATATAAATATATAGATAAGAGGACAAACGTCAAACCATACACTATAAGTCGTCTCTACTGCCTAGGCTCGGATCCTCTACGTGGGGCCCTATAGAGCAAACTTACAGGTTATAGCCAACGTCAGCTGACATACCGATTTATAAGGTGTCAGAGCCTTTTGAACGCGAAAACCCCAACTTACTTGGTTAGTGAGATAAAACCGTCAGATTCCTGATAGTAGAATCTTCCTAGTTCTTTCCCGTAACCAAAATGTAAGCGTAGTTTTATGAATGTTATCAACGTCTGCCTGGGTCTCAGCTTTACTAACTACCACTAGGGTGTCGGAACTGAGATCTGGAAATCAAACACAATATTAATATTTGGAATAAACAAACCGCAACTATCTAACACACAAACAAACACAACCTGAACGAACTGTTATAGCTAATCCCAAAGATCTAATAATTGTAAACTCAGCAACACTAAACACTCTCCCCATTCCTAACCCCAACTTTTCACGTTTATCGTTATCACGAAGTGTATCCAATGGTTACCTAAACCCACTCAAATTATATTAACACGATTATTAAAATAATAAACTCGATAAGAGCAGCAAACATAAATAAACAAAAACACAAAACAAAAGCACATGGTCTCCGACCCTCGAATAGCGGCTTCGACTTACTCAGTACAGCACCCAGGAAAATGAGAAGGCAAAAGGGACGCTCTTCCCCATCTGACCTGTATTTATAGCCTCCGGGACCCGACGCCAAGAAAGCCCCCCCCGCATGTTCTTTTTCATTTTCCAGTACTTTCCCCATTTTGTTCTATCCAAAAACGTGCTAACCATTTTGATCCTTACACACCTCATACAGAGTATATTTCGCAAATCTTATGTTTTCACACAGTCTGCTGTGCAGTTATCGCTCCTTATAAGGCAATTTCCTGAACTATCTTACAACCCAAATCCAACCATTTATTATGAATATTACTCCATGGTAATAAAGTTTGAAATTCAATATAAAGCCATTAGAATACGAACGAATCTAGGTGACTCCCCGAAACTTCACTTTGGTAACAGAAGCAAAAGTGAAATAGTCGTTATCTGTGCAACTATCTGAGAAACAAAAAAACTTCTATTTTTTTTTTTTTATTAATTTCTATTCATAAACAATAATGCATAAATTAATGATATATTCTGATAGCAGACCCGTTACACGTACATACAACCTTTGGCCCGGGAATATCTTTATTATGTAGAACAACGCCATCTCAACACCACGACTAGAATTTATTGTATCGATTGATTATTTATCTTAACTAGTTATCTTAGATAGTTCACAACGTCAATCAAAGAGGTCACTGTTTACAATGTTTGCCCCTAATACGATATCTGTACTGTTGTAATTCGGGATTCAAATTAGTTTTAACATCCGATGCATACTTAGTTGAAATTTTGTTTATTATTACTAAAAATTGTGTAATCTTTCCACCTTGTAATTTTTAATTTTAAATATTGTTACTCTAAAGTGATACCTTTCAGACCTTCAATAAAACAGAGTGCATGTCCACCTTTATGTGTTCACAGAGTAGAGTATTTTAAATCTTTAGAAAAACGCCTGGTTAATGGGATATTTAAAGCGTCCACTATTTTTCGTACAACAAATATTTATTACTAACCCAAATATAAATATTTATTGTTTTTGATGTTTAAATATTCACTATGTGACATTGATTTACTTCGCAAAATTGTTTGTTTTTAATTTGGCTGAATAGTCACAACCATTTCCAATTCTCAGAGTCTATGTCAATTATAATCAAAGCCGTCTCCTTGATATTCTTTCCGCAAATATACTGAAACGTCATGCGATACTCGCGCTGAATGTCACAAACTCATTCCGATCCTTGTAATTTATCCTTACGTATATAACTTAATTAAGTTTGTTTATTTATAAAACATACAGTAAAATGCCAGCAGCTTCGTCTAATTATAATTGTATCCCTAAACGATGATGTCAATTGAAGCTATTCCTATAACTTTTACTATCAGTAGATTATTTGCCACTAAGAACAACATTACACTGGAACTAAGCTCATTCTGAACCTGTGTTCCAGTACATTGGTCAAGAGTGACCCGCTAACTAGACTTATTTATTTGCTATGGAAATTCATATTGACAAAGTACATCAATACTCACAGTATGTGAATTTACGGTTCGCGTGATTTTGCTTTGTTATAATGGAAAAAATAAAGACAAAATACCTCGTCTATTTTGTTTTTTTTGATAAAAATTGAGAGTGAACTGTTTTTTTAATAGTGAAATTTACGAATGATTCCAAAAAAATATGACATAACCATCTTAATAAAAAAAGACACAATGAGTTTGCAAGCGGTAAATCATATCCAGAGCAGTTTAATTTGGACCTAACAAAATGTATGACATCCTCGTCTGTTTGTTATCAGATTCCCAATAGTACCAACGGTAACGTGTTTTGAAAAGGGTAGGTTCATTTTATTGTTTTTCAAATGTGCCATTTCAATTTCAATTTCAATTTCAATTATTTATTGCACTCATAATAATACATAATACACTTACATAGGTGATATTCGTACACTATGGACCCTGTTGGGCGCAGCAATATAAGAGAGAGGAGGACTATCCAAATAATAATTAATCAATATTGAATATTTCCATTTTTCTATATATCTATCTGTTTATATAATTTATCGTTTAGATACTCTGTTCTAGGTATTATATTATATTATAGTATAGTAAGCTATATGTTATATTATATTATAGTAAGTTTTTTCATATCGAATATTTTTTAGTTTATTTATTATATAGGTGTTGATTTTTCTATTTATCTATATATCTATCTGTTTATTTTTATAATAATTACTCAGTGTAGCATAGTTTATTATGTTTATACTCTTATTTATTATATTATAATTTATCGTTTAGATACTCTGTTCTAGGTATTATATTATATTATAGTATAGTAAGCTATATGTTATATTATATTATAGTAAGCTTTTTCATATCGAATATTTTTTAGTTTATTTATTATATAGGTGTTGATTTTTCTATTTATCTATATATCTATCTGTTTATTTTTATAATAATTACTCAGTGTAGCATAGTTTATTATGTTTATACTCTTATTTATTATATTATAATTTATCGCTTAGATACTCTGTTATATTATAATAAGCTTTTCCATATAGAATATTTTTTAGTTTATTTATAAATAGGTGTTGATTCTTTTCTTTACGTATTGTTTCAGGTAAGTTATTATAAATTTTGACTGACATTACGACGGGACCGGAGGAATGGATTTTCAAGCGAGAGGAGGGCAATAATAATTTGTGTTTATGGCGTATTGGTCGTGTTGTGGGCAGATCGTCTCGTTTGTTAAAGAGTTCGTCGTGTTTGCGTACGAACTTACAGGCCTCCAAAATATAAATGCTAGTAAGCGTCAGCAATTTATGTTTTTGGAAGAACGGTCGGCAGCTATCAGTTTGCTTGATGTTCACTAATATTCGTACAAGCTTTTTTTGTAGGGTGAATAGTGACGGTGCATCCGTGCTGTTTCCCCATAGGACGATTCCATAGCTGAACCAGGAGTGCGCGTACGCATAGTAGGTGGCCAGAGCCGTCTCAAAGTTGGTGGTTTTCTTTATTTCGCGGAGAGAAAAGGTATATTTAGATATTTTATTACAGATTTTTTGTATATGGGGTTTCCAATTTATGTGAGTATCAATGTTTATTCCTAAAAGGTTAAAATTATTTACAGTTTCTATTGTTATATTATTGAACGTGAAGTTTATTTCTAAAGGTTTTCTTTGATGCGGGTAAAATGAAATTATCTTAGTTTTATTGAAGTTTATTTCTAAGTTATGATCTTTAAGCCAGTGCGTTACTTTATTTAAAATTGAACGGAGATTTTCATGTATATTATTATTAGTTTGGCACGCGGTGAGTATAGAGATGTCGTCTGCAAACAATACACAGGTGTCATTTATGATTTTAGGAAGGTCGTTAATATACACAAGAAACAACAAACATCCGATTACACTTCCTTGTGGAATTGAAGCCTTCGTTGTTATAACATCTGAGCGAACATTAATTATCTGTTTGCGCATATGATCAAAGAATTCAATTTCCACCAATTGCTCTCTTTTACTGAGGTATGATGTGAGCCATTTGTGGGCTAATCCCCGGACCCCTATTTGGTATAATTTTTGAAGGAGTATTTTATACTGCACCTTATCATAGGCCTTGGACATGTCCAGCAGTAGGCCCACAGCGTACTGCTTTGAGTCAATGATGTTTAAGATCTGTTGCATAAATTTGATGACTGCCAAAGTGGTGGATTTGTTTTCTCTGAATCCATTTTGACATTCGCTGAATATTTTATATTTTTCGCAAAAACCATATATTCGATTGCTCATTGCTTTTTCATATATTTTTGACGTTGTAGGTAAGAGGGCGATTGGTCGATAATTATTTGGGTCGGATTTAGCATGTTTCTTATGGATGGGTTTTATTATAGCTTTTTTTTAATAGGTCAGGGAAGACACCCTCGTTAAAAGATTGGTTTATGAGAGTGCATAGTGGTGCAGCTAACTGTGTTGCACATTGCTTAATTAAACGGGGAGGTAGCTCATCGATTCCGGAACTATTTTTATTTTTAAGTTTTTTAATTATTTTTAATATTTCGTCGGGATCTACAGGAGTTAAGAACATTGTGTTTACTACTGACTGGGTGACAGGGCGGCCCGGCACAACGCTGGAACTGTCGCCTACAGCTGCAAAGAAACTATTTAACGCGTTAGAGACGTGTTTTGGGTCAGAGGTAAGAGTATTTTTAATAAGTAGTTGTATATTATTTTTATCCTTTTTAGGTTTTCTATTAGTACGTTCGTTTATTATATTCCACATAGTTTTTGTTTTGTTATCAGATTGTTTAATTTTTTTGATATATTGAATTTTTTTAGATGAGTTTATTAATCTTTTTAGAGTTTTTTCATATTTTTTATAATAGTTATGTAACGCTTTTTCTTTAGTTTTTGTTGTTAATATTTTAAGTAATCGTTTATTTTGGCAGGATATTTTAATACCTACAGTTAGCCAATGTTTATTTAAGTCTTCTTTAAGTTTTATTTTGCGTTTGGGTATAGTCAAGTTTAAGATATCCGTTAATATATTAATAAACATTACATAATTGTCATTTACATTGTTGCTAAGGGTAATTATGTTTTGCCAGTTTATTTCACAGAGACGAGTTTTAAATTGTTCAATGTTACTATTGTTGAAGCTTCGTTTTTCAGCATACCACGTCGGCGATGTTTTATTATTATTATTTGGTAAGTTTATGTATAAAGTAGAGCCAGAATGGTCGGAGAAACCCAACTCTTCCACGTCAGTTCGTAATTCTTTATCTTTGAAATTCGTAAATATTAAATCTAAACATGTCGAGGTCGTTTGTGTTATGCGAGTAGGTTTTTTTATATTTTGCGTGAAGTTATATTCTAGCATGAAATTCAAAAATGTATTTGACTTTGTATCTTTTTTTTAAATATTTATATTCAAATCACCACCTAGTATAATTTTATAGTTTGGATATTTTATATTTATGTACTTTAAAATTGATTCTAATCTATCATAAAATAGGTCTTCCTCTCTTTTATTCCAGTATAAAGTTATCAGTATAATATTAAAATCAGTTAATTTGGTTGCACATATTTCCAAAACATATTCAATTGACATAGCCGTGATATCATCCAATGGGCTGGATTTGATGTGATCCTGGAGGAGTATGCATACGCCGCCTCCTCCGCGAGTTTCTCGGCAGTATGAGGTTGCTATATGGTAACCGCTGATGTCTATCGTCATTTGTTTATCTCGAGTGAGCCATGTTTCTGAAGCGCATATAGCGTTGTTTGATGTGTCTTCTCTAACAAATGTTTCTAAGAGATGTTTTTTATTGTAGATACTCTGAAAATTTTGGAAAAGTATTTTAAAAGGAGCTCTCTCTTGGTTTACGAAATAAATTGCTGTCCGGTTCTTCGCTATTGCTTGTTTTAGCTTGCTGTGTGGGGCTATGGATAGAAGCGGTTTCTCTTTTATTATTTTTTGTGTCAGTTGTTTCAGATGTTTCCTTTGGTGATAGACGGTTTATTTCAGTTACTTTTCCATTTATAATTAGTTTGTTATTTTGTATTATGGCATGATATCCGTTATTCCTAGCATTGAACATTTTTCCTCTCATAATCTTTCTCTCTCTGCGTGACTCTTCATCTAGAAATTCCGATATAGCTAATCCACTTCCGCGAAAGTAGTGGCTATTTCTTAAGATGTATTTAGTCATTCTCTTACTTATTAGTTCTATGACTAGCGGTCTAGTTTTATTTGTTTTCCGGCCAACGCGATATGTGTCCTCTATATAGCCTAGTAGGTTAACTTGCTGAATATCTTGGAAGCAGTTAATTATCTTATTGTATAAATCGTTCTCAGTTTCATTATAGTTTTCACCTAAGTTGTAGATGACAAACTTCTTGCTGTTTGTTTCAGATATACAGTTACTGATGCGTGGAGATCCGCTATTTTTGACAGAGAATTTCTTTTCCAGGTCCTTTATTTCATGTTTTAGTGATTCATTTTTATTAATTAGTTCACATATTTTTAAGTTTATATCTTTAATTTCTTGTTTTCGTTGGTTGTTTTGTAAGGATAAAGCATTAGTTTCTTGCTTTATGTCATTACGCAAGTTTGTGACTGCTTTTACAACCTCTAGGTGTATGATATTCTGTAGCTCCAAAATCATAGATTTATTACTTTCTTTAAGGCGTTCGGTTATCAAGTCACTGAGGTTTTCCATTGTAAGCTGTATTTGTTGTGTGGCTCGCGGTGTTTGTTCCAGGTGTATTGTGTCGCCCATGAGGCTCCCGTCGTTTGAGGAACATAATATTGTTTCGTTATTTATTATACCGGATGTCTTTTTTCTAATTGTTACATTTTCTATTTCGGAATGTTCAGCGGCGTAAATTTCTCTGTCTCGTGGGCGTATAGGGGTGTTGGAATTGTCGGTTTTCGGCATTTCACAGTGACAAGCTTGACATTTCCATCCTTGTTTACTATCCATAAACATTGTTTTATGGAAGCGATGCTGTGAGACGTTTGCACATTGTAAATCATAGCTTTTTTTACATAGTGAGCAAGTCAAGTATTCCTTATTGGGTATTTTTTGGCGACATCCGTCGCAAATCTGGTCCATTTTTAAGCCTTGATCTGGATAATGGTTGTATATGGTGGTACTAGTGGCGTCCTCTTGTGTGCACTGTACTTTTTAGTATTTAACAGCAGTAGCTGTTTTGTAGTAGTTCCGTAAGGTTTTCCTAGATGGCAGCTCAGTTGTTGCTTTCAGTGCCCTCTAGCGCAATTGCAAGGTATCACTTGCGATTGGAATAATAATCAATGTTTCTTAGGTTATAATTGTTATGAATTATAAAAATGAAGTTATTTCCTAAAGTTTGTTCTATTCACAGATGTTTTATTTTTCACTTTAGCTTTTTTGTTCACTACACGATGTTAGAAGATGTAGTTTGTCCGTGACGTCCGTGATTGTATTGTTTGTTTCACATCACGTAACTTGCCGGTTTTTGTAGAAACTCACTGCTTAAAAATAACTGTCTATTATTTCACCATGAGTTTTGCACGTCACTTAAACTGTATCAAAGCAATTTCTAGAGTTTCCATTTCTCTCATACTGCTAATAAACTTAAAATAAGTGTAAAAAATCCAATTGGCCACATACTCCCCTATTTTGACACTTGTGACATTTCACTGCTCTGAGATAACGAGGTCTACTCATCAGAAGCGTAAACAGAGGTAAGACCGAGGGCGAGGGTTGAATTAAAAAAAAAGAGGAAGCGGAGCACGAAGTGGAGACACGGCACGAACAGGATCTGAAGAGCTGCAGCGGTAATGACATCTGGTTCCTGTGTAAGTGGAGGGGGGACGGCAGGTATGTGAAAACGGAGATAGCGGGATGACTGAACTGTTAGTTTGTGAGTAATAAGCAGATAGGCCAACTCGCCTTAACAGTTATGCCAACTTGCCTCAAAGGGTTAGGCTAACTCGTAGTAATATCAGTTAGTTTACTTTCAATGTTTACTTCTTGAAGCTGTAGTAGGAATAACCGTGTATTTTAGATGCTTTGCTTTGCTTTTATAGTCTCCAGGGCGACGATGGGAAATTTTCATAATAATTTGAATATGGAAACGTTTTATTATGTGCCAATAGAGTTTGTAGATCAAACTCTCGAAATAAACTTTATGGCTAAAAGAAGACGACATGGTCAGAAATTTGAAATATTGAGTCAAAATGTACAATATGTGAAATCATTGATAAATGAGTGAATAAATAATCATAAAACCACGTTAACTCAGAGCTAGAACGCGAGTTTGCCAGCGGCGGTGACGTGAAAGTGTAGTGACTTGATTGTCATACGTTATTGAGCCAGTCAGCGGTCCTTTGTTATCAATGTTATCATCACGCGAATTGTTTTGTTGAGATGTTTTTTGTTAGTTATAATTAAAACGATGAACGCTAGAGTGCTAGCAAAAAAAAAACAACCTCAATATGAAGCTAGTTACGAAATGCGTTTCGGTAAATTACAGCCCCAGCAGTATATCACTATTCCGGTACCTACAGCAATGAAGTCTGACATCTGTTCCTTTATACTTGCTGTCAATATTTAGGGGACTTCATGAGCAAACAAACGTCAAAGGTGCCATCACTCGATATTCCTACTTTAGCCAAAGCAAGCCAAAATAAAGTAGACTCACTTTGGCGTCACATTAGTGTCAAAATTCTTTTTTGCAAACAATCTTTGATGTAAAGATCGGTATGCCGCTTTTGCATATGGCCTGCCACATCATTGCTTTAGATCCAAATCGTCATAAATTGACCTTTATTTTCTCATTCAGATGTTCTACTTTGCGAACCGTATAGTACTGGGAGCCGGGTAGAACAGAATAATCCAGTTGACGTAGGTTTCGTGGTCTTGAATAATGCACTGTTCATTTTTGGTTAAAACCGGATCGTATAACTTTCAAAGACGATGTTTGAGATTTGTAGCCTGTTTTGTAATTCGTTTTGGCTTCCGTTGCTAGCTCGATAAGCTACAAAGTCGTTACGCTTCTTGGTCCTCTGAACCATTCCAACAGAAGTTCTGAACTTTTTAAGTCTTCCCAGTAGGTACTTTTTAATGGCATTTAAACCGCAGAACGACTCACCTTCTCGATTTTTGCGATCTTTCTTATGGACATACTCTTTTCTCGAGAGTATTTGTCCATGATTCGTTTTCGTTGCTCGGGTGTTAGTTAGGCCTCTCATTTTGTGAAATCAAAAGTAATCCGAAAAAACCTTATTAATTGAGTTTAATACCATAGCATTTATAATATTATGTGACATTTATATTAAAAAAAAACAAACAAACAAGAATGGCGGCCAGCTACAGATGTCATTATACTTATCGATACAGTCTTTAGGAGTAAAGGCCAAGTTGCAAACTGAGACTTTTTGTAGCGATGCAGCATCGTGTTCACATGGGCGAGGGTGTACGACCAGCGACTGCATCGACACTGTATTGCGGCCTTTTAGTCTAGACAAAAACTTGAAAAAGTTTCCGTTATGTGTCCGGAAGCAAATCATATAACTTTTTCTTCCTAATAATCCGACCTCGCTGAATCAATAAATGCCGGTTGACAACCGTTCCCCTCCCCCCTCACCCCTTTTACTCTTCCGAAGTGTTCCTTGCCGAGTTTTTTTTTTATTTTACAGAAAACTGATAAAGATAGAAAGTTCTCTTTTTCAAATTCTGGTCTAGTCTATTTTGACAACTGCATCGCTATGAACTGTCTAAGACTTTTTCAGTCACACAAATGTGTGTGTCAACGACGCTGAACGCGTTGAGATTGATAAAAATGTGCCATGTGTGTCAACGACGCTGAACGCGTTGAGATTGATAAAAATGTGCCATGTGTGTCCCAGGCTCTTAAATTGGTAACGTTGCAAGTTTTTTAGCTATAAAAATAACCATGACTAAGTAGACATCATTGGTTCATGAGATACAGGGGAATAAAGTATTTATACGTACTAAAATCATCTTAGACGGCACCAATTGACTTCAAATAGAAAATTAGTTATTACTTGTTGATTTTTATGTTTGTAGTACTTAACGGCTTCGGAACCCAAGACTGAGCATGGTCCGACATGCTCTTGTCCGGTTTTAATACATAGTCATCATGCTGCACCTTTTGTAAAAAAAATAAAAAATATTTAGTTTTGTTACAAATGAATACATAAAGCTATAGCGGGCACTTTACTCGTAAGTAAAATTAAAGTCTGTAAGCAGTAGTTTAAATTCAAGTCGTTCATATTTTTATTTTAACATACTTCGTTTGCCAGTAAGGTAGGTAGATACAAGTAAATCTACCTTACTGGCAAACTATGTAAATTACTATGTATAGTAATGTATAAAGTCGTTTTTATTTACGTATAGTCATCGGATTGGCTTGAAATGCATGCTTATGCGAATTTGATGACAACAATAATAATTTCTACCATTAAACTGCTATCATGACAAACTCAAGTGACTATTCTCATTAAAATTACCGTTATTTTGTTGCAGTCATAGTGATACTCGTAGTACCTATAATAGACATTACTTCGAAGCCTGCTTATTTGTTAAATCCTTAGCATACGTAATGCGTAACTATTTATCGCTTTATGTTATTACTTTCTTAGATACTCATAATCATAACACTATAAATTGTACTTATGGATACTTGTTTGAAAAGGGTATGCGAACTCGCTGTTTCAATGTGTTTAATGTCTGTTTTATTTCATATAAACATATTACTTAATGGCTAATAATAACATCTCCATTTACTATCAGAACGTTAGGGGTTTGCGGACTAAATCTCATTCTTTTTTGGCAGGGGTCATAAATTCTCAGTACGATTTAATTTGTTTATCTGAAACCTGGCTTAACCCTGATTTTTTCAGCAATGAATATTTTGATGGAAGGTATGATGTGTATAGGCGGGACCGCGCAGGACGCGCCGCGCGACGCGGCGGCGGTGTGCTGGTCGCGGCGCGCCGCGGGCTTCGCGTGACGCGCCGCGACGAGTGGTGTGCGGCGCGGCGGCACGAGGAGTTATGGCTCTCGGTGGAGCCATCGGCCTGCGCCGGCGCTGACGCCGCGCACCACTCCCCTCGCGCCCCGCGTGGGCGTCGCCCTAGCCTGCATATCGCCTGTGTTTATTTTCCACACAATGATAGCCACCTAAATTCTTTATGTTGTTTTTTCGACAACGCTGCTAGATTGATGCAGACTTATCCTGAGGATATTTTTGTTCTCCTCGGTGACTTCAACATATCCTATGCCTCCTGGTCCTTATGTGCAGATTCAAACCGGCTTCTTTTAGGTGGTAGCAGCGACGCAACTGTAACCGTACTCTCTGACTTTGTCGCTTTAACAGGTGTAAGCCAGTTTAATTCATGCTCTAATGTAAATGGGCGAATACTCGACTTGGTAATGGCTAACGTGGACTGCGTGGTGATCGCCAGTTCCTCCCCGCTAACCCCAGAAGATCCTCAGCATAAATCATTAGATATTTCCTTGGGTCTAAATCTTTTTACTTATATTCCGCAATTAAAACCTAACCTGTCTACTAAGCCAGTATATCATCGCGGTGATTATGAGCATATTCGTAAGGAATTGTTGGAGAGTGATTGGTCAAGTTTGGAAAACATGAACGTTGAGGAGTCTGTTTCTTATCTTTATTCAGTTATAAGGGAACTTATTTTAAAATACATTCCACACAAAAGTGTCAATTTAAATAATGGCTACCCGCCCTGGTTCTCTCGTGGACTGGTGAGGCTTCGTAAGCAGAAGTTGTCTATCCATAAGCGTTGGAAAATTTATGGCAATCCATTGGACAAGGCAGAATTTATTCTTTTGAGATCTAGAGAACATAAAATGGTGACAGAGTGCTACAATAATTATATTTCTTTAGCAGAAGATAAAATTCACAAGTGCCCATCTTATTTCTGGACATTTATAAAATCAAAATTTCCCACCAACAGAATACCTGATCAAATGTCATATCTTGATGTTGCTTCTAATGATGGTCACACAATAAGCAATTTATTTAACGATTATTTCAACTCCGTTTTTATTTCAGACGCATCCTCTACACCGGATTGTTTGCCCGTTTCAATTGAAACGTTTCTTGATCTACATTCCATTGATATTCAGGAAGACTGTGTTTACCAGTTTTTGCAGAAACTGGATATTAAGAAGGGCAGTGGTACTGATCTGATTCATCCACTTTTTATTAAAACTTGTGCTCGTGAGTTGACAGTTCCCTTAACTCTAATTTTTAAAAAGTCACTGTGCTCTGGTTATTTTCCCGATACATGGAAAAAAGCTCTCATAACACCTATCTACAAAACTGGTGATGCCCACTCAGTGACTAATTATAGACCTATTAGTAAGCTTAACATTTTTGGTAAGATATTTGAGAAGATTGTCTGTAATAAGATTTTTGCTTCTATTCACCAGCATATATCGCCGAATCAACATGGTTTCTGTCGGGGTCGGAGTGTTGACACAAATCTCCTCACCTTTACTGATTTTGTCATCAATAGGATTGCTTCTGGTTGCCAGGTGGATGCCGTGTATACCGATTTCTCGAAATGTTTTGATAAAATTAACCACAATACCTTAATAATGAAACTTCTTAAACTCGGTATACACGGTGACCTCCTCAGATGGATAAAATCGTATCTAACCAACCGAAGCCAGGCTGTTGCTCTGAAGGGTTATACTTCCCGTTTTCTTCCCGTTCCATCTGGAGTACCACAAGGGTCACACCTTGGCCCACTTCTTTTTATCTTGTATGTGAACGACATGGCAACTTGCTTCCGATCCTCAGAGCACCTCATTTACGCAGATGACACAAAAATTTATAAATCTATAGCTTCGCAAGCAGACTGCCAATTATTGCAACAAGACTTGGATAATTTCTACCAATACTGTTCTAATAACCATCTTTTCCTAAATACTGACAAATGTTTTGTTATTAGCTTCACTCGTAAACATGATCCAATTCTTTTTAATTATACCATATCAAGTAATAATTTAGAACGTGTTTCTTCCATTAGGGATTTAGGCGTCACCTTGGACTCACAATTAAACTTTAATACTCATATAGATAATATTTGTAAGCGTGCTTATAAGAAATTAGGAATGCTGCTTCGGGTGGGTCAGCCTTTTAAGCGACCTGAAACCTATAAGTTGCTATTTACATCTTTTGTTAGAAGTGTCCTTGAGTTCGGTTCTGTAATATGGACGCCGCAGTACCAAGTCCACGTTGACCGATTAGAGAGAATCCAAAATATTTTCTTAAAATCACTTGGTTATAGAACAGGTATTTATTCCGAAAACTCCGCGTTAGCTGCAAAGCATTTTGATATTTCTTCCCTTAATGATCGCCGTATTTATTTAGACGTTATGTTTATGTTTAAGCTTTTCAAAGGTGTTATTCAGTGTCCAAATCTTTTGGAAAAAGTTAACTTCAGTGTTCCGCACCACCCTTTGCGTCCTAGACCTTTATTTCATGTGCGCTTTGCCCGCACAAATTACTCTCGACATACCTTTTTCAGACGAGTTCCTAGATATTATAATAAACATCTGTGTTACATTGATCCTTTCCATGTTTCTCTTACTAGCCTTAAAAGGTTATTAAAATGTAAGTTGTGTTAGTATCCTAATATATTTTTTGTTCACCAGTATCTTATATTGTCATCTTTAGTGTTTCTTCACTTCATTTCACTTCTATTGTAAATTTAAACATGCGCATTTTTTATTATGTGTATTCATTAATGAACCTCCAGGTCTTTTTGATACTTATATTGTTTAGTACAAAGTACTTCTATATCGCATTCGTATATGACTGTATGTGTTCTAAATAAATTAAAAAAAAAAAAAAAAAATCATGATGAAGACGGAAGGGGCCATAGGAACTCCTCAATAGTAGTTGTGCGCGGCGTAGGTGCAGTTGATTGTTTACTTATGCAGCGTCGTCCTAATTATCCTACCAATTCTACTCTCACTATTTATTTTTTATTAATCTATCCACCTTTACTAATATTATAAATGCTAAGGTAACTCTGCCTGTCTGTTGCGCTTTCACGGCTAAACCGTTGAATCGATTTCGATGAGATTTGGTGTGGATGTACATAAATTAAATCCCGACGAAGGACATAGGTTTTTTTACCCGCGATTAACGACTTCGACGCGGACGGAGTCGCAGGCAACAGCTGGTATAATTATAATTGTAAAAAGTTTGTTTTTGTTCGAATCACGCGTAAACAGTAAAACATCGTCGAATTGTTGGAATAATGTTAAATATTCCAACCTCGATATGAACATCAGCTTTATTAACTATGGTAAATAATTAACTACATTTACGAAAAAATATTAAATTAAACAACAAATAATAATAATAATAATAATAATCACAATCTCACACAAATTGACCTAGTCCCAAACTAAGCTCTAGGCTTGTACTATGGGTACTAGACAACGATAAACATACGTATATAGAGAAATAAATACTTAAATAAATAAATAACAAATGATTCAATAATGCGTGCGATTTTTTTTTAACTACAAATTTATTCAGTGCGTCCTAAAGGCCTAATTCCTAATTATCTTTGTACAAGGTTGTGCGGAACCATTGATGCTAAACTGACTTTCAGCCGTCTCAGAAATAATATGAATTTAGGTACTTTAAGCAGGTATCAGAATCAGATATTTTGGATCGAAGTTGGTATGAAATTTCAGGTATTTTAAGACTGAGGCAATTAAAAATTGTAAGCATTATGAGACTTACCGCATGTTTCACAATCGACAAGCAAAGCAATTTGTCAAATATGGCAAATAAATTTAGCCCTTTCTCTTCCTTACACTTTAAAATAGACCAGCAGAGAGTCAAATTGAAATGGCAGATAGATTTACTCGTCAATTGGTCTGTCAATTTAAGATTTGGATTTATTAAATATCACGGTATTATACAATTCAGTCTTATAGAAACCTACTCATTTACTTGACATTTTGCCTTTTAGACGATTTAGATTCAAATCACCCTATGATTTATTCATATCAAAATTCAGGCATTTTAATTAATAATGAGTCATTTTTTTTATACAAATTCTGTCGTCATGAAACCTACTCAAATATCATAGTATGTTCATTACGTGTAAGTATCGTGTCAGATCGCATTATTTATAATTAGCAGTGATTTTAGTTGGCAGTGAGTTTCTCTCAAATGTTTCAATAAAAAAACTGCACAGATTGTCTTCCATGCGTGTTATAAAGGCTTCGACACACTGAATGCGTGTCAGGAGTAACGCAGATTAAACGCGGACCCGCGCGTGGTTGTTTATTTACATATGGAACGCATTGTTCTCGCCACACTAAAAATTTGCGCGGGCTCGTGAATTAAAACGTGTTTTAATTTATCTATCACTGTTAGAAAACTTTCACTGTTCCCTGGGAAAATAAAAATGAACACCTTTATTTACCTTGTTTTCAATGAAACCATAATGTAAGATTTTTAGGATTAAGTGGTAGGATTTTTTTAATTTCATAATAAAAACTGTAAATAACTAGTGACAAGTTATCAATTTAGCTATCAACCTGCACACTCATATGTTTTTATTTTTGTTTGACAATGAATTATCAATTGATTCGATCTCATTATCAAATTTAGTAGAAGAGTAGTGGAGAGTAGTGGAGGCAAATACAATTTTAAAGTTCGATCATGATTCATGTAGTAGGTTCGGGCGGGCTAGCACTAGTTCACTTGACAGTACAGGCGGCTGAATCGTAAATAATACGAATGCAAAAGAGGTAAACTAACTAGAATTGAGGCCCTGCCAAGGCTTTTGTTCTATTTGCTGACAATATCATTCAAGTTTCGTTTTCTGCTGGAACTATTACTAGAATCGTTTTATGCTATGATATTCTATGACTATACGAACATAACATCGTAATATTTAAAGATAGTCATAATAATAATAATAATAAACTACGTTGATTTTTATGAGTCCGTTCTAAATTACTAATCCCTCTAACGTGCGTCACTTCTGGTGTCAATCGAGATGAACTTTTTAACAAGCGAGATGTTACGAATAAAACTTGTGCAGTTGAGATTCTCATTCGAGATAAAAATCTCGAAAGAGAATCACATCAAGTGGCTCGTAAATTGGTGACCTGGATGGAGTATGACAGTGTCATATAGTAAGCAAATGAAAAAAATCGGCCAAATTCGAGTAGGACTCACGCTCAAAGGGTTCCGTACATAATCTCTACAACATAAAATACTTTTAGTTTTTTTTTAGTTACCTTTTTTTAGTTTCACCTGTCCCGGTATCTGTCTGTAAAAACGGCATAAAAATACGTTTTTGTATGGGAGCCCCACTTAAATAATTATTTTATTCTGTTTTTACTATTTTTTGTTATAGCGGCAATAGAAATTAATTATCTCTGCAATTTTCAACTGTCTAACTATCACGGTTCATGGAATACAGCCTGATGGCAGACAGACAGACAGACGGACAGTGAAGTCTTAGAAATAGGGTCCCGTTTTTACCCTTTGGTGTTGATGATATAGATAGACATAGAGAGATAGATGTATGAGATAGATACGTGTAGATTACGTGCATTTTCAAAATAAAGAAAAAAAAAAAAATTAAAATTAGGAAAATTAAGAAACATAATTTTTTTAGTTTTGTGACGAACATTTGCCATACATTTATATGGCTAATTTTGTCACAAAACTGACAAAAGTCCTTAACTAGGGTACACTTTATTTTGAAAATGCACGTAATCTAAAGGAATTGTGTCGATTTTTTGATTCTTTTTTCGAATTTTAACCATTATAATATTTCAGTTAATTACTGGGCTTCTATTCAACTGCATTGTAACGATATCGTGTTTGACGTGTTTTAGAATCGTTTATGTCACAGTCGCCATTATTATTTAAGTATTTATTTCTCTATTTAAGTATGTTTATCGTTGTCTAGTACCCATAGTACAAGCCTAGAGCTTAGTTTGGGACTAGGTCAATTTGTGTGAGATTGTCCCCTGATATTTATTATTATTTTTATTTTATCGTTATTACCGTGTAGAATCCCAGCTCTGATCAAAGAACTCGGCCTTAGTTCGCTATCTGTCATCTCTGTTCAAATTTAATCAAATAATCATAAATAATCTGGATTACCAGAAAAAAATTAAGAATTGCCAATTTTTAAATTTTAGTCATTATACCCCGTGTGGTTGCCGGGTTTTAATATTGCCACTCCATGTCTTCCCGCGGATGTCGTAAGAAGCGACTAAGGGAATAAGGGCTTGTAGTACTGTTAGGCGAAGGGCTTGCAACCTGTCACTAATACACTGGTTAACATCTTAGCCTACTTGTGCAAAATGTTGTTACAGAATCATCAAATTAAGTCTTTTTAGAGTTGTTGGTATTTCTGTAGCTCTGCCTACTCCACTCTGGGAATGAAGGCGTGATGTTATGTGTATGTGTGTGAGTCATTATAAGACCTGTTTCACAATCGACAAGTAGATTTATCTTTCAACTAACGACAGCCCTCATTTTGTCTATTTTCAAGTGTAAGAAAGGGAAAGGGCTACATTTATTATGTCAGATATTCATAACTTGTCGATTAAAAAACACGTGGTAAGTCAATCTGAGATTAGGATCTAAATATCACAGTGTTATGAAATTCAGTTATTTGGAACCTACTCATTGACTTGACATTTTGAGACGGACATTTTGCCGTTGAGATGATCTGGATTCAAATAATTCTATGATTCATTAAAAGAAAGAAAGAAAGAAAGAAAAACATTTATTCGCAACAATAACATAAAATTAAGGAAAAGAGAACAAAAAAGTGATATTTGTCGCGAAACGGTCCCAACTCAGCATGTGCTGGCTGTGAAGCCAACGCTGATCTTCCGTTGGGACCGCTCGGTGAAAACACGGAAGGTGACTTAGACATACGAATACTTTAAGAAACAAATAAAACAAATTAAAATCAAAGTGGAATAAAATAATTAAACATTAAAAAACGAAACGAGTGTGTCAGTGGACCACAAGAACAGGCAGCGCTCAGGTGGCAACCCCAGGAACTAAACACATTAATTATTCTCTGCGCCATACCCGTGTAACAATCTGTGGCCAATGCGTTACATGCTTATGCTAGCTGTCTGTGGTTGCGTGCCCGAGCGCAGAGCATCTTTAGATATTAGACCTTGAAACAACCTCAATCGGCAAACAGGCATGACACTGTATGAGGGCCAGCGGGTTCATAGGCCTGGGAGCAAGTCACCTCGAATTTAATATGAAATAAGGCGCCCTGGGTAAACTTACTGCGAACAGGAATGGTTTCTTGTTAAAAGTAAAACAAACAGTTAAACAGTTCTCTCTGATATAATGTTGAATCACACGCACACATCACATAAGTGTAATGTAGTTACAGTAGCTTGCCGATGTGAATACATTATTAACGGTAGCACTACTTATTATAAAGACAGATCCGGCACTTATCTAGGGTGAAGTATGCATGAGGTCAAGTGTGTGAAGGTGAAGTTAAGTGGCAAGCGAAGACAGCCATGGGTGCTAAGCGAAGAGGCGCGCCAATGCACCAAGCCTCTCTAGGTCGCAACACGTGGCAAGCAGACCACGCCCACGCTGTTGAGTCGAGCGCCCATCACGGTCGAATCCATAAAGTTGTAACGTACAAAGAAAAAATAAAAAACCCTGCAACAAGAATTGCAGTATAAACAAAAGAACATTGATTAAAGTTATCCTATCAGACCTAGCCATAAGGTAAAGGTAAGCACTTACCACAAAGTGGGTTTTATGAATCTTTAACGTGAGGCTAGTTGAGACCGGCATACGCACGGTGCCTCCATGCAACGTGGCACTGGCTGAAAAAAAACGTAGCTTATTAGGATAAAGTTCAAAGTTGTGCTTGCCGACAGCAATGCGGCCTCTCATGATACTCACCTTAATCAGGCACGCATCTGGCCTGATGATCCTGTTTTACAAGGCAGGAGTCCACGCTTGGGAATCGGTAGGCTGCGATTAGCTATAGCAAAAGGTTTACGTGAACGACAAGACAAGTAAAACAAATACACCTTTAACAGCGTTAGACGTGAGATTACTTACGCTTTACATTGGTTCGTTATTATGTATGTTTGTAATACATTAAGTCGGCGAGACGCAGTTAAAACTTCTGCTACGATGCACTATTTTGCCATCGTTTAATTTGCCTGAAACAAAATGTAAATTCACATAAAAACAAATCCCACTTGGGCACGATGGAAAGATGCATCGAATAAGCACCGAAACTCACCGCTAATCGTCCATTTGTAAAGATTATTTAATTAAATATGAGGAAGGCAATGCTGCCTAATCTACAAGCAAAATCCGAATCAGAAACAATAGAGCGAGCCTAGATGATGTGGCTAAGTCTACAAGAACGAGACCCATTTCACTCTTAGACGCCGGCAGCGCTCGTTCACTGATTTAACGATTTAGACCTCAAAACAAATCTAAAACAATCCAAAAGATAATCCTACAGATACTTCATGAATCCTGAAACAATATAATTTTACATGCCAGAAAAGTATCGAATGATCCGAGCCATAGCCCTTATGTCAAAGTGCAGGAGCAGTGAAACGTAACGCACGATCACGCTTGACTGAAATATTAAAATGCTTCGTCTCGTTCATTCTTCATTCGGTACCTTAGAGAGTGAAAAGGATAACTAATGTGTATTCGATCCTCGATTTGGGTGCAGATCCCTGCCAGCGGTAGTGTTGCTATCAGAAAAAGCTTTAGCAAAAAAACAGGTGTTACAACCTAGGTATACTTCTAACTAATCTAAACTGTAAGAATATCACAAACACGGTACCGGCCGGATAAAATACAATTAATGTAACCTAGTTAACTTAATCTTACAAAATAATTATGCTAAATAAATCGGTGGTTTACAAGTAAATAAACGAATTAAAACGGAAAAAGGAATATATGACATAACAACAACAACAACAACAACAACAGCCATGGCTATGCAAATGGGACATAAAATACAGGTTGGTACAGCTATACTTAATTACTACACGGTGCTTGTCGATTGTGAAACATGCGGTAAGTCTCATAATGCTTACAATTTTAAATTGCCTCAGTCTTAAAATACCTGAAATTTCATACCAACTTCGATCCAAAATATCTGATTCTGATACCTGCTTAAACTACCTAAATTCATATTATTTCTGAGACGACTGAAAGTCAGTTTAGCAAATCAATGGTTCGGTCCGTAAAACCTTGTACAAAGATAATTAGAAATTAGGCCTTTAGGACGCCCTGAAGAAATTTGTAGTTAAAAAAAATCTCGCACGTATTATTGAATCATTTGTGGTTTAATTTAATATTTTTTCGTAAATGTAGTTAATTATTTACCATAGTTAAAAAAGCTGATGTTCATGTCAAGGTTGGAATATTTAACGGTATTCCAATAATTCGACGATGCTTTACTGTTTACGCGTGATTCGAAAAAAACAAGCTTTTTTACAATTATAATTATACCAGCTGTTGCCTGCGACTCCGTCCGCGTCGAAGTCGTTAATCGCGGGTAAAAACCCTATGTCCTTCGTCGGGATTTAATTTATCTACCTCCACACCAAATCTCATCGAAATCGATTCAACGGTTTAGCCGTGAAAGCGCAACAGCCAGGCAGAGTTACCTTAGCATTTATAATATTAGTAAAGGTGGATAGATTAATAAAAAAAAAATAGTGAGAGTAGAATTGGTAGGATAATTAGGACGACGCTGCATAAGTAAACAGAATCAAAGTAACTGCACCTACGC
The DNA here is from genome assembly GCA_949316455.1 of Acleris holmiana. Taxonomy (NCBI): domain Eukaryota; kingdom Metazoa; phylum Arthropoda; class Insecta; order Lepidoptera; family Tortricidae; genus Acleris; species Acleris holmiana. The sequence continues at coordinate 137,888 of CASGFW010000038.1, read as the reverse complement.
CGCGCACTTTAACTTCTATTGAGGAGTTTCTATGGCCCCTTCTGTCTTCATCATGAGAGCAGTTTAATGGTAGAAATTATTAGTGTTGTCATCAAAATCGCATAAGCATGCATTTCAAGCCAATCCGATGACTATATGTAAATAAAAACGACTTTATACATTACACATAGTAATTTACATAGTTTGTCAGTGAACGACGACTTGAATTTAAACTACTGCTTTAGACTTTACTGCAGACTTTAATTTTACTTACGAGTAAAGTGCCCGCTATAGCTTTATGTATTCATTTGTAACAAAACTAAATATATATATTTTTTTAAAAAGTATTAGTTAGTAAGGAAAAGGTGCAGCATGATGACTATGTAATAAAACCGGGCAAGAGCATGTCGGACCATGCTCAGTCTAGGGTTCCGAAGCCGTTACGTACTACAAACATAAAAATCAACAAGTAGTAACTAATTTTCAATTTAAAGTCAATTGGTGACGTCTTAGATGATTTTAGTAGGTATAAACACTTTAATCCCCTGTATCTCAAAAACTAATGATGTCTACTTAGTCGTGATAGTTTTCCTTTAAAATTCGTTTATGCTCTTTCATTAAAGTTTTTTGTCAGATTTGTAGTTTTGGCTGTAGGGGGGGGGGGGGGACACTTTCTAGTACTAAGAGTCTCGGCGCTAGGCTGCAGACGGACGGACATGGCGAAACTATAAGGGTTCCTAATTTGAATACGGGACCCTAAAAAGTGCAATCGGCCAGTAAAGTTATTTTGGTGAGGTTTAAAAAGAGAACACGATGTCATAGGCTAATACCACTTAAAGGTCGAAAGAGAAGGTGCTGCTCTGGTGCCGGGGCGGGCGTTGTAATGTGCGATGACCTGAACTTGGTCGGCTACAACTTATAATGTGACTGTAGGAGCTACTTAATTAGCAAAAGTAATTTCAATATTATGTGCAAGTAGATATTCTAAACAATACGGAATTTTTCAAAAATAAACTCGCGAAAAACTGGTTCTTCATAAAAAAATTGACAACTACACTGGCTGCGCTGAACAGGATGGTGCCTGTGACAGCTCATTTAAACACGTATTACGCTTGTTTCTTTCACGTTACATAAATACGACATTGGTACAAACCTAATAAGCGACGCCGTTCATGAATTTAAATAAATAATCGCATATTTTTAAAACACTTCGCTTGTGAGTAGTGATTGAAATTACGAAATACGGCTGGCTGTCACAGGCATCATCCTACAGCAGCGCAGCGAGTGTAAGTATCCCTACTAATTTGTACTGTTTGTACGCACCATTTTTTTCTCTACGGGGAGTTGTACTTAAGATTTTACCGCAAGAGCTTAAATCTCGGCACAAACTCGATATTACGTAGGTAGGTTATTTTTATAGCTAAAAAACTTGCAACGTTACCAATTTAAGAGCCTGGGACACATATGGCACATTTTTATCAATCTTAACGCGTTCAGCGCCGTTGACACACACATTTGTGTGACTGAAAAAGTCTTAGAAAGTTCATAGCGATGCAGTTGTCAAAATAGACTAGACCAGAATTTGAAAAAGAGAACTTTCTATCTTTAACAGTTTTCTGTAAAATAAAAAAAAACTCGGCAAGGAACACTTTGGAAGAGTAAAAGGGGTGAAGGGGGAGGGGAACGGTTGGCAACCGGCGTTTATTGTTTCAGCGAGGTCGGATTATTAGGAAGAAAAAGTTATATGATTTGCTTCCAGACTCATAACGGAAGCTTTTTCAAGTTTTTGTCTAGACTAAAAGGCCGCAATACAGTTTCGATGCAGCCGCTGGTCGTACACCCTCGCCCATGTGAACACGACGCTGCAATGCTGCGGATTTAACTGCATCGCTACAAAAAGTCGCCGTGTGCGACTTGGCCTTTACTCCTGTAATATATTGGGATACTGACTAATACTGTTAGAAGCAAGTAAGGAAACACGTAGTCTGGGTTCGACGATTTATTACAGACTGACGTAAGTGACAGTAACACAATCTACCTACATCACACTTCTCTACACTTAAATTACAGTTATTCTTCTTAACAAATAAACCCTCTTATGTCCTAATGTTAGTGGCAAGACATTAGGTGTGAGGACTACCTTTAACTGTTTCTCTTTATGCAGTACTTATCTTTGATTCTACTTATTAATAACATATCTAGGTACCACACAACCAACTTATTTATACAGAGTCTTTTTCATTCTGCATTGTCGGATTGGACGCGACCGGGTCGGCCCGGGCGCGGGGGACGGCTGATGAGCCGGTTCTCCGGTATCGCTCTGTTCCCTTCCCGGTGTAGAGAAACATTCTAACTCGTCCGCCTCGCCTTCCCCCATGTCTCGCCTCGGCGACGCCTCTAGAGCGCACGGCGAGTCCGTCGACCGCTCCGGTCTGCTCGTATTCACCCGCGGCGACTGAGGCTCGACACTGCCCTCTGTACTCCCCGCGCTGCCTGTTGGACAAACTATAGAACTCCTTGTCCTCCGTCTTAATTGATCGATATGGCGGTGAACTTCGTTACCTCTCCCGTCTGTTACATTATAGTCGGTATTCCCTAAGGTCTCCGTCACTTTTCCGGGTTGCCATTTTTCTCCTTTCAAATATTGACGGAACCACACGTCTTCGCCTATTTCTATTTTCCTAACGCTCCCCCCTGCCGCGCGAGTTTGACGTCGCTGACTCTTTATAACCTTGGCTTCTACATCCGGTCTTAGTATATCTAAATGTGTCCGTAACCGTCTGCCCATAAGGAGCACCGCTGGGCTTTCTCCTGTAGAACAGTGTGCAGTGTTTCGATAGTAAAGTAAAAACGTATTTATTGATTTCGAAATATCTACCTGTTCAACAACGGCTTTTTTAATAACCTGTTTAATTATTTTGATCGAATTTTCAGCAGCGCCGTTTGAGGCCGGGTGATATGGGGCTGAAAAAACGTGGTCCACTCCATCCGAAGCTAAAAACCCCTAAAAACTCCTTACTAGAAAAAGGCGGCCCGTTATCACTAACCACCTGCTTAGGTATCCCCCACCTAGCCCACAGTTCGCTCAACTTAACTATGGTATTGCCAGCGGCTGTACTGGGTACTTGATAGACTTCTATCCATTTGGACATAGCATCCACAATTATCAAATACGTTTTCCCATAAATCGGGCCCAAAAAATCCAAATGCACCCGAGTCCAAGGTCGAGCCGGCCACGGCCAGCTGCGTGGCGCGTGCTGCGCAGGCGCGGCCGCCAGCGCCGCGCACGCTGCGCACTCACGACAGGCTGCCTCCACCGCCTCGTCTATGCCCGCCCACCATACATAGCTTCGAGCCAAAGCCTTTGTTTTAACAATACCCATATGTGGTTCGTGTAAGGTTTTTAACACTTTATCCCGACACGCCTCCGGCACCACCACTCGGTGCCCCCACATAACGCAGCCTAATTCTTCGTATAACTCGAGTTTTCTATTTAAATAAGGCTTTACCCCAACAATGTCGCAGTGCTCGGGCCAACCGTCCCAAATAAAAGTTAACACTAGCTAATACTGGATCTCTAAAGGTGTATATTTTATCTGATTGCAGTAGTATGTAGTTTACTGTTTCTACGGCAGTCAACAGCTCCACCTGCGGAGCAGATTTTTTTGGGCATTTTATTAGCAAAAAGGTTTACTGTCTGTACGGCGGGGCTGTTTTTTTTTTGTGGCTTTATAAAAAAAAAACAACCTTAACCTAACCGACTGGTCATTTTATATTGATGTGTACGACAGGTACCATTGTTGTTTTTTTTTCTTAAATAGAATACAATAAGAGTTTTGGTGTGTATTTCAGTTTATGCCTCCATTCCCACGCATTATTTGCGTTAATTTATGTCGAACACGGCAATCTTTTGTGCAGTAATGTTGACATGGGTCGTGAGAATAAAAATAATAGATGAAGTATATTTAAAACGATAAATATCTTTATATGTTACGAAATGTCTTGGTTTCTTTATTTATTACCAATTAAAATCAAGAGGCTCTAAAGTTAAGCTAGTTTAAACGTGTAGCATTCCTAATTTGGATTAGAAAAAACTCCGAGGGTTAACAAACATTCGATAAACAAGCAAGTTATAACGTGTCATATTTCGAACTAACAGGTGTTCATTCAATCGAGACGCATTTTTAATTTGAATTGACAAAAAACTTCGATGGTCCCCATATATATCGCGCGCTAAGTAAACCAGTTTTGACGTGTCGTATCATGCAACATTCAACAAGCGTCTGTTTAGATTTTTTTGTTTATACACGACGTTAGTGCGTATGTGTGCTTTCTAATAAAAGCAGAGCTTAACTCGATGGGACTGTCATTCGTACAGATTGGTCTGTCGGAAAACTGCGTTAAGTGCTCGTGTTGAAAGTCTCGTAGTGCCGTGTGCTGCGTGTATTGTTGCCGGGTTTAAGTTTGAAAATCTATGTCTACGAGATAAAATGGAGGTAAGCTATATATTTATTTATATATATACATATATACATATTTCTATTTGTATTAAGCGTCTCTTATATATTTTCTTCTTTTGTTTTAGGTTTCAAATGAGGACTCAGTCGAGTACACTATGAAAAGTTATTATTATGCAAATCTGAGTGAGGATGAAACCCAAGAACCAAAACCACTTAAAATCCGAACCCCGAAACGAAACAACAATATTGATGTGTTTTTTGATAAGCCTAAGAAGAAACCGGCTATCGAATATTACTCGACAGTTGCACAGTCGTCAAATGGAGGTACCAATTATATATCTTCTCGCGTAGATGATGTTTCAAAGACCACTCATCTCGTTAAAATTGACATCTATGATACCAAAAAGTTGCGAGGGATTCCAAACGATCAACACTGGAAATTTGCGGATGCTAAGATCAAATATTACGTCCAAAGTGAAGACGATGATTATTATTGTAACACAAAAGAATTAATTTACAAGATCACCAAACAAATTGCAGGCAGAGATCAGTGTAAAAAATATTTCATCGACGCAAAGAAATAAAAAAAGCATAAATCACTTCCCACGCTCCGCCCACATCGCAAACCCCCACCAACGAACAAATGATTTTTGGACCATATATAAGCTACGCAAAACAAACCATACCGTATCACAACCATCTTAGAACCACATCCGAAGTCAGACAAAATGGATCTACAAAACTCGCTCTACGATGAAGAATTATGTAAACTCTGTGACAATATCGAGATGTTGCATCATAAATTAAATGGATATTCACCAGCTTCACAAACTCCTTATTTTACGTATATCGGAAACCCTCTTCTGATAAAGTGGAAAGATGAAGAAGAAGACATAGAAATGTAAAGTATGGAGACTGCTTCTCTCAGTGATGATGCATATGAACCTATACATCATGAATCGTGTTTTTCGCCGGTGTCACAAAATGATGAATGGTTAATGGAGTGGGAAAACAAACAAGAAGCCGATTGAATACGGAACTGTAATAAAGTTTTGATTAAAAAAATATTTTTAAGTTTTTGAAATCTGGAGCCGCACTTTCCTATCTTATGATTTTGATGTTTTACTTACATAATATTGTTCTAATGTAAGAAGTTCTCGTGTGATTATTTCTTCTACTATATTCGAAATTGTTCAGTAAATTATTTCAATGATTCTTGTGCATTTTTTATTTGATGTTTATCTGGTGTAAGTAGGTAGGTATGATGAGTATTAAGGAGATAAAGTAAAGACATTGTTCATTAACAATAATTATATATTTCATAAAAATACATCTGAACATGTTTTTTATAATCAAGTCATTATATATGGTATTTTCTAAAAATAAACTTACAAAATCAAACATTGTTTTACCTTTAAACTTAAAATAAACATAAACTGAACAGTATTCACCACAAACTGATGAAAAATGGTTTTGAATTGACATATGGTTATAAAACCATTTCTTTGCATTCCTTTTTAAAAACAACTTGTGATAACCAGAAGGTTTCCTACCAAATGAATCAAAGTATTCACCGTTACCATCAATATCAATATGAATTGCTATCGAATGAGATCCTGGTTTGTAATCAGGATCTAAATTGCTTATTATAAAAACCGGAAGATCTACGAAAAAAGGGATTCTGTTAGCTGGAAACACATTTGATTTAATCGTGGGACAATTTTTTTTCATGCATAATTGTAATTCCTCGGTGTCCATTACAAAGTAAATATTGCTTTTTCTGATGAATGCATTACTAAGGTTTATGAACTAGTGGTGCAACGCCCCGAAATACACCTGTTTATATACGATGTGCATGAGTATACATGTTCTAACTGTTATAATCTACACTTACATCTCGATGTTTATTTATTTCGATGATATTATCGAACTCTGCATAAACGACGCAGTTAACAGTTGTGGTAAGGGCGCTTTCAAATCGAACTTCCAACCTTAGACTACCATGTCTAACAAGATTCCAGTGAGAAGTAGAACTCATTTGTCAAACTTTTGCACGCCTTATAATGTGATTTATAAATTCAACAACTACCTATCTTAACTTACGTATGAAAAGTATTTCGGTTTATATTAAAGTATTTTTTATATAATAATGTTCAGAGTGCTAAATACTACTAATGTTCTAAATTTCAGCGTGATAAGTTAAACCGTTACAGAGAAAAAAAAGGGTTTAGATCATAGATGTAGTATAGTTATAGATTTGACATCGAGCGACCAGAAATAAGAGTAAAATATAGTAACGTCAAAATGTACATTTAATTTTATTATAGTACTAGCGACCCGCCCTCGCTTCGCTCCGGATTAAAGTATTATACATAATAAACCTTCCTCTTCAATCACTCTATCTATTAAAAAAACCGCATCATAATCCGTTGCGTAGTTTTAAAGATTTAAGCATACATAGGGATATAGGGACAGAAAAAGCGACTTTGTTTTATACTATGTAGTGATGTAGTGAAGTGCACAATTTGACCATTTGGCACACATGTCATGTTGCTTACAGTTTGAAGTGTGCTTATAATGCGACTATGAAAAAATGCCCAGAAACAAAATCTTTTCAATCTTTTCTTTTTCCTCTTACAGGAATCGCAATTAGCCTATCTTTCTCTGTCAGAGCGGGTCAGGCCCTTGGTTTGACAGACCATTGGACCATGTCCGTCTGTCAGCGGTAAACTTGGAGACCCATAGTTCTAAAACGCTATAATTTGGTATGGTTACAGCTACCTATGGTAACCGCGAATTACACTTCCTTATAATTCTTTATATTTATTTTGTGAATGGTATGCTTTATTAAGTGTTTGTTTTATGTACCTATGTAATATTAAAATACTGTCTCTATAATGTGGCTATACGCCGACAAAGTAAGTTTTTTAAACATATCTTATTTCGGGTAGGTACAGTCAAGGTTATAAATATGTATACACTTTAGTACCTTGTCTATTTAACGTCATGTTTAAACTGCCATATGAAATTGTCACAGCGATTAAAGTGACAAGGTACTAAAGTGTATACATATTTATGACCTTGACTGTACCTACGTGCCATACAGGTGAGGTGAGGAAACAGGTCTTTCGAAAATGTAGTAAGTAGGTATGTTATAAATATTAAGCTTTAATATAGTATTTTTTTTTTAGCTACCTATGGTAATCGCGAATTATACTTCCTTATAATTCTTTATATTTATTTTGTGAATGGTATGTTTTAAAACCAAAAAAGTAAAGAAACGGTATAGTAATGCAGTAATAAATACATTACCGCTAGGCTCGTGAGAACTCCTCGCGCGACCACAATAAGAGCATGAAGATGTTTTTGCCTTCTTTTCGTTGTAATGGGTCTCATGAAACCACACGCGGCACACTATTAGTCACGCTCGGCGGCAGTGCGACTTTATTGCAGACGTTAATGGTTTGGAACATGTCATGTATCATAACACCCATAATAATAAACGGGTTCCTACCGCTGTTCGAATTATTTCACGAGTTCCTGATATTTCGACGATGTATTTGCAAGCAATATGGTTAGCCTCACAATCATGGCATACCTGCCTGAAGGCTGCAGGTAGGTTGATAGTTAAGGATACCTAGTCAAAATATTAGGAAACAATTAAATAATTTAAACGGCCGTAAGAACATGTTTATTACTATTTCAATAGAAACCGCTATAGTAAAAAAAAGTGTTAGTACCTATTTTAGGTATCGTGCAAATCTAATTCTGCCCGAGTCCCTGAACGAGGTATTTGTTTAATTGTATTAATGAATCGTCAAAATACCTTCATCGGTTTCCTTGCGCACAGGGGGTGATTAGATAGCAGGCAGGTGAATCGAGTTCAGTGTCGTATAAAGCTGCCTTATTAAGAAGGCACGCGCTAAAATGTGTTTTGTATGCTCCGACGGGACTTCTTAAACTTGCCGGATAAAACTTCGCCTTTGAGATCGAAGCAGCGCTGTGTTGAGAGAATCGCCCCCTGGTTCGTTAATTGATACTGTAACATTTAGGTAAAATGGTCTTAATGTTAGTTTTCAATAATTTTAATTTTATGCGGTATTTAACGTTTAGTTATAATTAAATAATGTAATTAATTATATAACGGTTTTTAGTTTTTTAGAACATTTATTTAAAAATGTATAGTAACTATTATTTATGCAAATGCAATATTACAATTTTAATAAAAAGAAGTATTTGAGAAGGTATCTATAATATCAGTAGCAAAACTTGAAAATATGCAACCATTTATGGCAGAAAAACATTACGTCAAAACATTATGTTCTTATTTAAAAACAGACAGACAGACATACGAATTTAAATAAAATAATTACTTATTACGTGTTTAATACTTACTTTGTAGCTTGCTACATAGGTTTAGTAGATTGCTGCGAGATTTTAATAAACACGGTCAAACGGCGCTAGATTGTAAACATTTACTTAAGTACATCATTCTGCGTTAAAATGAAGTTAGTTGCTATTCATTAAGTGAGGGGGATACGAGTCCATTGTCTCTTTAGGTGAACGTTGTCAAATTTAGTGATCGCGGAAATATTGTCTCGACTGCACGCCGTTAATTTAGCCCCGTATTAATAAACTCGTCTCAGTTTAAATGCCCATCTCAAGATACGTCAAAGTAAACGTCATACCATAGAAAACTGACATTTCTGACGTATCTTGAGACGGCGTTTAAATCGAGATCTGTTTATTAATACGGGCCTAAGAGAACAATCATCAAATAATCATTAAAACAAAGGGTGTCTTGTGCATCGGTTTAGTTCCGTCATTGAATGCCCACGACTTATTATAAATGCGAGAGCGGTACCGCATCCAGGAGCAAGACCCCATGAAGGAGACAGGGGAATTATGCAAACAAATTGTATTAAGAGGCGGGTTATCGAACTATACCTACTACGGTGGAAAGTTCAATCTTTCTTCTTTGCAATTTATCTTGGTAATTAGTAGAGTTTCGTACCAAATACTAAAAAAACGGACAAAAGTTTATCGGACCAGTTTAGTCTAGTCCTCCGTCTTACTATATAGGTACAATATAATATCTGCAGCTACCACAAGTAAGTAGGTATTTGCAAACTTTAAATTAAAAGTTATTTGGTGCAGTATAAAATGATTTTTACTAGATACAAGTACATTTTAGACTCTTGTAACTCAGGAACCAATAAAGTCTACTACTTAAGTCGTGATAGCTTTTCTTTTAGATTCGTTATATATACTTTCTCCTCCCGTAGTTTAGCTTGTAGGGGGTACACCTGACTCTAAAAAAAAATACTATATTAAAGCTTGATATTTATAACATACCTACATACTACATTTTCAAAAGACCTGTTTCCTCACCTCACCTGTATGGCACGTAGGTACCTACCCGAAATAAGATATGTTTAAAAAACTTACTTTGTCGGTAATATTACATAGGTACATAAAACAAACACCGTTCTTTTTAAAACATACCATTCACAAAATAAATATAAAGAATTATAAGGAAGTATAATTCGCGATTACCATAGGTAGCTGTAACCATACCAAATTATAGCGTTTTAGAACTATGGGTCTCCAAGTTTACCGCTGACAGACGGACATGGTCCAATGGTCTGTCAAACCAAGGGCCTGACCCGCTCTGACAGAGAAAGATAGGCTCATTGCGATTCCTGTAAGAGGAAAAAGAAAAGATTGAAAAGATTTTGTTTCTGGGCATTTTTTCATAGTCGCATTATAGGCACACTTCAAACTGTAAGCAACATGAGATGTGTGCCAAATGGTCAAATTGTGCACTTCACTACATCACTACATAGTATAAAACAAAGTCGCTTTTTCTGTCCCTATATCCCTATGTATGCTTAAATCAGCCTAGGCTTAGTAATATTGGGTACCTTTTGGGGTACGGAACCCTTAAAGTGCGGAAATTATAGTTACGGTCTCAGATAATTTGAAGAGTGGTAGGTATCTACCTATAAAGTGGTAACTGGTGATATGTCCCGAGTAGTGACGCCTTAAAAAAAATGCGCGTGTCGATGACCAAACGATAGAAGTGAAAACTTACAAAACAAAGACTGACATGCTGCGTGCATGTAGGATTCTGACGCCGTTAATACAAACACAAAACTACCTCGAAAAATAACAAGTATTAACGAATTTTCTATTTAAAGTTATTGCTGGTGTCTTAGATGATTTTTTGTAAGTAGGATCGGGTCTCTGAATTTACATTACCCAATTAGTACATGCTATTTATAAATATGGCTATCTTAGTGGCATATTAGTTGTAGCATAATATCAACTCAATGGATGACGCCATTGAAAAAGAAATCAACAATTAAAATTGTTCCTAACTATCACGCACGATATTCCAAAAATAATCCATACTCCATACCTAATATTGATAATACTGACATCGTCGAAAACACCTGACGATGACAAGAGCTAGTAAGCAGTAAGAGCTATAAGTAGGTACACGATTTAGCGTCCCCGACCCTAGCGTGCTTGAAGTCGGATAAAATCGATGTTCAGAAAGAGCGTAAAGAAGTTTTCGCTATAAATGAGACGTAGGTATGAAATCTTCGGTTCTGAATTCTGACTCGCACATGACCGTTCTCTCTTTATTATTTACGAATCTGAATAAAATGTAACGACCATTCGACAATGTGATGTAGGTAAATAACTGTAACATTTTAGATAAGGGCGTGACTATTATATTTGCTCGTATTTACCCGCGGTCCCCGACACACGTGGAAGGCCCGTAGTGGACATGGAATCCGTGCGTGACGTGCATGTGTTGAGTGGCACCGGCACGGCTCGTGCGCACGCATCGACTCGAAGGTACCGACGTCGCACTGCAATACACTGTAAATATTAAATTCTAACTAAGCTCTAAACTTCGTTTGTGAACTTGGGTCATTGAATTTTGATTGACCTTTGTGTAGGTAAATTGTATAATATGTGCATACAATATATATTGAAATAGACGCCCTCTACATAAACAAGACGTAGTTCAATGATCATTCATGTTTTCAAGGAAAGCAAGCTAACGATAACATAAATAAAAATAGCACATCATACATTTCAGGAGCATATTCGAAGTTTATCCAGACTTCCAGTATTTTTGGACGATCGATTATCAATTGTTTATGAGAAGCGCAACAAACAATACCTGTAGTGCATACACAAATTGATTGCCTCCGAATGGATGTACCACAAACTTAGTCACTATCTATGTCTTTTTTTAGAGTTCCGTACCAAATACCGAAACAACAGAATCCTTCAACTTAACTTTGTTGTCCCTCTGTCCGTCGGGTTGTCAAGCCCTATTTTCTCTGAAGTGACTTAAGCATGTGTAGCATGTAGCAGTATACAGAAGACAGTCATCCATTCGCCTCTTAAATAAATTAAATTATTTTATTTTTTTAAGTTTTAATTTAAAAAATTATCCTGTTATTAGAGATATCACATTATTTAAGATAAAAGATAAACATTGCTTTTGTTTGATTTTTAAATCGAGAACTTTTGAAATAGTTCGGTGATTAACGCGAAATGCAACGGATAACACCACTGTCCTGTCACTGTCTTACACAAAGTCTGTCACCCATTAATTCATGCATGAAGCCAGATATGGCTTCCTATGCAATAAAGGGTAACCGAACCTGTCGCGCGTGAACTAAATCTGTCGTTTACAGACTCTGACCTTAATCGAAAAAAAGGAATTGTATTTAGTTAAGATAAACTATTTAACAGACCGTAGATAGATAAGACGCGTAGTCTGACGCGGAATACGGTGCTCAACCACTGCATTTGTGTTTCGACGTTTCATATTTAATTAAATAACCTATGGACCGACGGAGGCGTTAGCGACGAATACTATGGAAACAAGACAAAGGCACATGCACTTGTCGGCACGTCCGGGAACACGGGGTAGGGTAGGGCGGTCGTTAGGACTTCCGAGGGCTCCGACCGGACGCCGGCGTCACGCGTCGTCGGCTGAGCATGACGGGCTTGCTTCACCACGAGGTAACGCGGCCGGTTGGAAAAATCTCTCGCTAGTTAACAGTCACAACTGAGTGATGACCAATCATAATTGGACGGTTAAAATATTTTGGGTAAATGACTCAGGCTTTACGTAACCTCGGTGAAAATTATACCGTATTGAAGTACGTACCAACTTGTGCGTACGTATTTTTTAGTAAGTATTATTTTTACTAATATAGGAAATGAGGCTACTACTTCATTCGAAGTCATTTAAACCTATTGTTAAACGTTTAATATCGCAGTTTAATTTTATCTTACCTGGGCTACAGGTTACTAAGACTTACTATGTAACAGATATTTCTCTTCCATTCTAAACGAGAAAGTCCCATACTACAATAAGCTACAAAGCATAGAAGGCATACACAAATAACATAATGCGGCCTGTTCACGTCTACCAAACCTTATTAACTCCTGTCGAACGTAGGTACGTATTTTGTAGTTCCCTACGACCGCACAGTGACATCCACATTTGCATACTTAAATGGTATAGTTGTCTACATTGTGCAAGTATGTATGATTATAATTTACTTGTTAATAGGTTAACTGATTCAATGCCACGTACATATTTCTAAAAACTGAATTTTTGTACTCGTATCATATGTAGGTATACGGCGCAAAAAAGACCAATAATAAAATGATTAAAATTAAATACGGTGCAGATATGTAGTGAATGAACATACAACATCATTTACGTACTTCATCTCGCTGTTTTAGTAAGTTTTAGTACCTACCTACCCTTTGATAAGCTAATTGAGAAAGCAAGACGAATAACATATCCGGCAAAAAATATTTTTATTAATATATACATTTTAATATATACGATTATATACCAGCCTTCAACAAAGTACTCAAATCGAGGGAGAATATTTAAAAACAGTTCAGCCATATATTTGGTAACGATACGGATCGATAATACAGAATTGGCATATCATTTGCGTTTTATTTGTAATTATTCTCTTCAGTATATTAAGATTTTAAAACAAAACGAGAAGTCTGTTTCGTATACTATTAAATAGCACACAAAAGGGGGAAAATTAAATAGTGGGTGGTAACACTGGTCTCACATTACCTTTTACCATAGAGTCACTTAATATCTACATTCTCTTTGCTTTTTTATCTGGGCTGGGATTCTACAAGGTAATGTAATAACGATATCGTATTTGACGTGTTTCCGTATTTTCAACGTTTTGATAACTCTTATGTCATTTACAATAATGGCGACTGTGACATAAACGATACCAAAACACGTCAAACGCGATATCGTTATAACGCAGTTGAATAGAGGCCCTGTATTAATTCTGTAAAGTCAGATTAAATTAAAAAAAAAACGTAGCTAATACAAATCCTGCTAAATATTAAAACGGCTTCTGGTAACCTTCGGGGAGGGAAGATGGCTGATATAAAGATGTCCGGCTTTAGCTTTTGATTTATTCTGTTTTGTGTTTTACTCTTCTCACTTGACATTGGCGAAATCACTGAGTATGCCGCGGTGGACCGCCATGAATAAAAAAGAAGAAGAAGATATTAAAACGAAATACTAGTATGATAACCGAGCCGTAAAGATAATTGTTTAAGCGTTAATGGTGTTAACATACGCGCATAAGAAGTTGTGTTAATTTATGGGAAGCAAAGGCTACATCACGGACAATATCTTCGATTGGTTTCCAAAACCTGGAGCAACTCATATTTAGTGGTGAACCGGCCTCGCCGCTACAGAAGACCTTTCTGCCGAAGTAAAAACTTGCGCCTGTGTGTGTGGATTCGACATTCGCAGCCTGTAGCAAATAAAATCGGAACCTGGAACCTGCCCATATTTTACATATTTCAAAGGATGTATTGCAATAAACCGTTCAATCATAATAATTAATGTTTTCTGTGTGTATTTTTTTCCGAGTATTCATTACAATTAAATGCTTATAGGCATTCATTTACGTACGTAATATCTGAAGAAGTGGGTATAAAGCTGAAGTATATTTGGTAGCTTGTCCTTCGGCTTTGTACTCGCTTCTTCATATAAAATTAAAAGTCGACAATTCGGTTTGACATTCCGGGTGCCATTTGAAAAGCCCGCCATTTATTAGTTATTTTACAGCTCACGGTGTCGTTAGTAGTATACGTAAAAGTAACGTTTTCGTAGTATGGAGTTTCCCTTCTTCTCTATATGAGTAATTACTAATTATATTATTTGCTTCACCTACTCACTACTACGGATAACGGTACGAAAGTCGACGTCTATTAAACTTGCCATCAAATTTAAGTGCTAAATTCACAGTAGAGGGCGCTGATATCAATTGCCATATATTAACAGATTTCCTTGATAGAAGGTACTCAGGGTAACATATACTACATACAAACGTACATACAATATTATATATGTACTTGTATACGTAGTATCTTGTCTTAACAATGCCCACACGATTTATGTAGGGCATCATATCGTAACTCTTAAGTGATTGTCTTTAAACGTCTTGTCCTTAACGTTAACGATGTACCTACACTTTTTCTGGAAAACGCCCGAGTGCCAGGTCGGCCTGCTTAATGAATGAACATCTTAAAATTATATTTAAATTAGGATGAATTTGAGTTTGTCACCTTATTAGTCTTTACGAAAACTCCTTGAGATACTCGGTCTGCAAGGTACCGAAGGCTTAATGGTTATTGTTACAAGTGTTACAACACAGCCGCGGCGTAATGGACTCCTCTACCCCCGTGTGAGCAAGTGAATTTGTATATTAATCTAAAAGTATTCTATGTAGAGCAAGTCGTGGCCTTGATCGCGCGGCTCGGTTCCAGGCCGGCGCGAGCGCGACATGCGACACCGCAACCGGGCACCCGCGCAACCCGAGACGGCTCGCATACTCGAGACTCCGCTCTACGTCCTTTAATAGCGAGAATATTCTAAACACTCGACCATTCAAACCATTTGGGCTATGAGAATATATAATCCTAGAATTTATTGCGATTACTGTCCGAACTCTCCGGAATCTCACACCTTGTGCTCGCAACCGATCATACAAATTGTATGCTGCTACAAAAAATCATGTTCGATAAGATGCGATGTAAAAAAGGGTTACTGTTATACCAATTTAAAAAAATGTACGTACGTAACCTTTCAATCGCAAAGCACCCTATTATCCATCATGCTAGTAATCCAGAATTAACTTTGTAGAGAGCCTGCAACCAAATTAAACTTTGTAGCGCGTGACCTTGTTCGGTTGCCACAAAGAGCCACGAGAGGCGTGAGGCCCGCGCGTTACATTTAAGAAACGTGACCGCCCTGCGCATGCGCGAGGGAGACCGACGCCGACGCCGGAATGCCGGTGGGCCGGCAGTGGGGAACAAGGCTCGTGACTGTTAGGAGTAGTTTTAGCGCGCGTGGAGTTTTCGTGAATGTTTGTGTACCTTTTAAGTGTATTTGTGCTTCGTGATTAATAAACGACTTTATGACAATTATAGGGGGTTTATTACTCGAACCTGCCCACAAACCCGCCACATTCTGGCTGCCCAACGTGTTTTTCTGTGGGTCGTTTACGGGTCGCGTCGCTTCGTTTCCAGAACATTAGGTACTTACTTGCATACGAAAACGGTGGTTGTTTTTTTTCTTTTTGGTGGACTCGGTTTAGTGTTTTAGATATTAGGTAAGGGTGTTTGTTTAGTGTTGTGTCGGCAAGCATTTCGCGTGTTTCGTTATTTGGCGCCGCGTGGATACCTACCTACACACGTACGAGTACCTATGGTCGTTGCTAAACGATAAAATTCGTCAGCAATATGCCACCAAAGAAGCGCCAATCGCGCCGGTTGTCGGAGGCGGAAAATTCTGAAACGACAAGTCCCGACAGAACGAGTGCTAACATCACGATGTCGCAGGAGGCGCTCGCCACCATGCTTGCAACGTTACAGCAGTCGCAAACGGAGTTCTGCACACAACTAATGCGCGAAGTCCGCGCTTCAACGCCGTCGCAGACCCAGATTGACCACTCCGCTGCCGCAGCCGCCGCAGCCGCCACAATTTCCGCGGTCCATGGAAATTTCTCGCAGTGTACAGCAAGGTATGGTGGGTTGCCGGAAGAGTCATTGGAGGCTTTCGTAGACTCTGTCGAGTCGTATAAAACCTGCTTACACGTGTCCGAGGACAACTGCCTGCGTGGTTTGTCTATGCTGCTAACAAAGTCGGCGGCAGTATGGTGGCAAGGCGTAAAGAGTAGTACGAGTACTTGGGATGACGCCTTATCTAAGTTACGGAGTGCGTTTGGTGAAAGAAGAGCGCCGTATCAAATTTATCGAGAACTTTTTGCACTAGTTCAAGGTCAAACGAATACAGACCTCTTCATCGCAAAGGTAAGGGCCTTACTTGCCAAACTGCCACGTGGTGACCTGTCGGAACGGGTCGAATTAGACATGACCTTTGGACTTTTAGATCGTCGCATAAGGAAAAGAGTCGAACGCGATGCGATAACGTCGTTCGACACGTTACTAAATAAGTGCCGCAGCATAGAGGACGCGCTTAAAGAAGGTAACCAACATAATAATACAAAGAAGCCTTCCCGCCCTCCGGCCGAACAACCATCACGTGTCGGCGCCATTATGAGTACACGTTCGAACGCCGAACGGTCTACGAGCCGCGCCGTTCCGTCGAGTTCGACAAGTGCAACCGAGCAAAAGGACAAGCCGACGGTTAAGCGTTTATTTTGCCGTTATTGCAAGAAACCGGGTCACCTTACGGACACTTGTCAAAGAATTAGGAAAGGTGAGGCTGAACCTGTCGAACTAAAATGTTATGGTTGTGGTGCGCCGAACGTCGTAAGGTCAAAGTGCAAAGTTTGTAACCCGCCACATTCTGTAGAAGATGGATTTTACGCCGTTAATTTTGTTGCCTGCGCCTCTTCCATAAGCGACGTGCCGCGCGTGGTCGGAGTTAAGTGTCAGAGCGCTGCTGCGGGCGCCGCTGCGGGCGCGTGCATGGCTGCGCGTGAAGACGCTGCGCCGTGCCAGGGCGCCGCTGCGGGCGCGTGCATGGCTGCGCGTGAAGACGCTGCGCCGTGCCAGGGCGCCGCTGCGGGCGCGTGCATGGCTGCGCGTGAAGACGCTGCGCCGTGCCAGGGCGCCGCTGCGGGCGCGTGCATGGCTGCGCGTGAAGACGCTGCGCCGTGCCAGGGCGCCGCTGCGGGCGCGTGCATGGCTGCGCGTGAAGACGCTGCGCCGTGCCAGGGCGCCGCTGCGGGCGCGTGCATGGCTGCGCGTGAAGACGCTGCGCCGTGCCTGGGCGCCGCTGCGGGCGCGTGCATGGCTGCGCGTGAAGACGCTGCGGGCGCGTGCATGGCTGCGCGTGAAGACGCTGCGCCATGCCAGGGCGCCGCTGCGGGCGCGTGCATGGCTGCGCGTGATGTCGCTGCGCCGTGCCAGGGCGCCGCTGCGGGCGCGTGCATGGCTGCGCGTGATGTCGCTGCGCCGTGCCAGGGCGCCGCTGCGGGCGCGTGCATGGCTGCGCGTGATGTCGCTGCGCCGTGCCAGGGCGCCGCTGCGGGCGCGTGCATGGCTGCGCGTGAAGACGCTGCGCCGTGCCAGGGCGCCGCTGCGGGCGCGTGCATGGCTGCGCGTGAAGACGCTGCGCCGTGCCAGGGCGCCGCTGCGGGCGCGTGCATGGCTGCGCGTGATGTCGCTGCGCCGTGCCAGGGCGCCGCTGCGGGCGCGTGCATGGCTGCGCGTGATGTCGCTGCGCCGTGCCAGGGCGCCGCTGCGGGCGCGTGCATGGCTGCGCGTGAAGACGCTGCGCCGTGCCAGGGCGCCGCTGCGGGCGCGTGCATGGCTGCGCGTGAAGACGCTGCGCCGTGCCAGGGCGCCGCTGCGGGCGCGTGCATGGCTGCGCGTGAAGACGCTGCGCCGTGCCAGGGCGCCGCTGCGGGCGCGTGCATGGCTGCGCGTGAAGACGCTGCGCCGTGCCAGGGCGCCGCTGCGGGCGCGTGCATGGCTGCGCGTGAAGACGCTGCGCCGTGCCAGGGCGCCGCTGCGGGCGCGTGCATGGCTGCGCGTGAAGACGCTGCGCCGTGCCAGGGCGCCGCTGCGGGCGCGTGCATGGCTGCGCGTGAAGACGCTGCGCCGTGCCAGGGCGCCGCTGCGGGCGCGTGCATGGCTGCGCGTGAAGACGCTGCGCCGTGCCAGGGCGCCGCTGCGGGCGCGTGCATGGCTGCGCGTGAAGACGCTGCGCCGTGCCAGGGCGCCGCTGCGGGCGCGTGCATGGCTGCGCGTGAAGACGCTGCGCCGTGCCAGGGCGCCGCTGCGGGCGCGTGCATGGCTGCGCGTGAAGACGCTGCGCCGTGCCAGGGCACCGCTGCGGGCGCGTGCATGGCTGCACTGGACACTGAAGAGGATGAAGGTAACCCCACGCATGACGTGGGGGAATTACCTACACTTACAGACTTTTATGACTATCAAAGTGGTCCTCCAAGTGTTTTTAATAGTGATGAGTGTGCTGTTGATAACAATGTAGTCGGTTTAAATATTTGTGATTGGTGTCTAAAATTCGGTTGTAGTTGTAATAATAGTAATAAGCCTATTTTGTACAATAATGTATACCAGGGGGAGCCTATTACACATGTTATTTCCACTGCGAATTTAGACAACGTCTCTGGAAGTCGTTCGCTTGACAACAATGATAGTCAAACATTCCTACGCCCTATATTGAATGTAAATGTTTTACATGTACGCGGGTCAGCGCTAGTTGACTCCGCGGCTCAAACTTGCGTTGCTGGTCACACGTTGCACGCTCTCCTGAAAAGTAGAGGACACCCGTTAGTATCGTCAACAAAATTTGTTAGGTTGGCTGATGGTGTTAGGAAACAGATGAATGTACTTACCACTGAGGTAGAGGTGACTTTACAGCACAAAACGATTAAGATTGAATTTGTTATTTTTCCTGAGTCTGATAGTAATCATACTTTGTTAGGTATAGACTTTCTAACTAAATTTAACCTCAGCTTTGATTTTGGTAGTGGTACTTGGCACTTTAGTGAAAATAGTAACCAGAAGTTTAAACTGAAATTTGAGAATCCATTACCTTCACATTCATGTATAGCGTCGTGTGAGGCACTGAGGGTGGACGAGGCGACATCTCTTATCAGTCCTCAGCGAGAGGTATTGTCCTGCCTTCTCAGCAAAAACAGGGATCTCTTCGAGCCAGGGGGAGAGCCAACGCCTTTTGCGGAGCATCGCGTGGATACGGGTGACCACCCGCCTATAGCGGTTCCGCCATACCGCGTAACGCCTTCAAAGAAGGAGATGATGCGCGCCGAGATCCAGAAAATGTTAGCTAGTGACGTCATCGAGGAGTGTGAGTCTGCATGGTCGTCTCCTGCTCTCTTAGTTCCGAAATCTAACGGAGAGGTCAGGTTCTGCGTTGATTATCGAAAGCTCAACGCAGTCACCAAAACGGATGTGTACCCGATGCCGTTAATCGACGAGCTCGTCCAGTCGACGAAACGCAACTGTGTCATGAGCACTTTGGATATGCGTAGCGGGTTTTGGCAAGTAGCCGTTAGTCCGAACGACAGGGACAAAACAGCGTTTATTTCGCCATTTGGCACCTACCGCTTTAAACGCATGCCGTTCGGCTTAAAAAAATGCTCCGTCCACCTTTCAGAGGCTTATCGATCGTTTTCGTTCCAGCTCAACTTTGGAGAACGTGACCTTGCTGGCATACCAGGACGACCTGCTAGTCATCTCCGAGGGGTTTGATAAGCATGTTGAAGACCTGAAGGCAGTTTTCGATAGGCTGCGTTTGTTCAAGTTGCGTGCGAACCGTGAGAAGTGTGTTTTCGCACGTGAGAGGGTGAAGTACTTGGGCCACGTTATATCCCAGGATGGCATCTCCCCGGATAACGAGAAGGTCAGCGCTGTTCTAGACATGAAGCCTCCGTCCACGCTGCGCCATCTTCGGACTTTCTTACAAACTTGCTCGTGGTTTCGGAAGTTCATTCCCAGCTTTTCAGCTGTTGCCGAGCCTTTAACACGACTTACCAAGAAAAATCAGCAATGGGTTTGGGGTTCTGAACAAGTTGAGGCGTTCAAAGGGTTAAAGCGTCTCTTAACGTCAGCCCCCGTTCTTGTTCAGGCGGATTACAGCAAGCCTTTTATCATACGTACGGACGCGAGCAACTACGCCGTGGGCGCGGTGTTGCTCCAAGGTGACGACAAGGTCGAGCGCCCTGTCGAGTATTCCAGCCGCTTACTGACGTCGGCGGAGAGAAACTACAGCACAACCGAGCGTGAGGCACTCGCCGTCGTCTGGGCTGTAGAACGTTTCAGGGGATATATTGAGGGTCATCAAGTCATAGTGGGTAGTGATCATCAACCTCTCAAATGGCTACTTACCCTGAAGTCACCGTCGGGTAGGTTAGTCCGTTGGGCGTTGAAGCTACAGGGCTTCAACATTCAGTTTCAGTACACACCTGGTAGAGCTAACGTGGTCGCCGACACACTCAGTCGTCCTCCCTGCGAAGAAGGAAATAAAGGAGAATGTGGGTTGTGTACTGTGGTCTTAGATTTGCCTGCTCGTTGCCCCGAAGATCTTCGTCGTGCTCAGCGCAATGATCCCGAATTAGAAAAGATTATAAAGGAATTAGAGAATGTTTCAGATGCTGCTGTTATTGGAGCAAAGCGCTGGTCCGAACGAGGCTACTTCATGCAGCAAGGCGTCTTATACAGGTATAATCCTGATGTCGATAGTGAAGAACCGCAGTTAGTCGTTCCTGCCCCGTTATACCAAGAAATTTTGAAGGAATGCCATGATTCGCCTGTTGCTGGTCATCAGGGAGTTGAAAGAACCCTTCATAGAATTTCACAGCGTTTTTACTTTTCAGGTATGCGTCGCAAAGTAGCGGACTACGTTAAGACTTGTGTTTCTTGTCAGCGATACAAGGCGAGTAATGAGAAGCCGTCAGGACTTCTCCAAACTCCAGTTCTTCATCAGAGAAACGAGGTTCTAGCCATTGACTTATTCGGTCCTCTACCTCAAGGGGAAAGAGGTGAGAAATGGATCTTGTTGGTGGAAGATACGGCGACTCGCTGGGTGGAGTTATTCGCTTTGAGAGAAGCTACTTCGGAAGCGTGTGCTAGGACCCTCATAGAAGAGTACTTTCTTCGCTATGGCCTACCTCGTCGCATTGTGTCGGATAATGGGGTACAGTTTGTATCGCAGGTTATGCAACAGTCTTTGTTCATCTTAGGCATATCACAGGATCTCTTGCCGCTCTATCACCCGCAGGCTAACCCTGCAGAGCGTAAGAACCGCGATTTGAAGGTCCAACTCGCACACTTAGTTAAAACCGATCATCCCTCTTGGCCATTACATTTGGCTTCTGTCAGGTTTGCCATGAACTCAGCTGTTTGCGAAACCACCGGAGTAACACCGGCATATTTAATGCTCGCTAGGCAGCTTCGTTCACCACTTGAGGCACATTATGACATTCGAGCCGTTATAAATAAGGACAACTTTGTCCCTCAGATAACTCCCTATTTAAAATCGTTTGTGAGCTCCCTTATAGCTGTTCGAGACAGGGTCGAAGAGCAACAGGACAGGCGCAAGGCGCAGGCTGATAAATCTCGCAAGCCTGGTGAAGTTTTTGACGTAGGAGATCAGGTTCTTGTCACCTCTCACGTCCTCAGCAACGCCGCCAAAAACGTTACTAGCAAATTTGTGCCCAAACGCGATGGTCCGTACATGGTAGCAAAAAGGGTTACCCCTACTACCTACCTAATTTCTCGTCTGATTTCGCCTGAGGAGGTCGTAGGGAAATTCCATGCTTCGCAGTTAGTTAGATTTATAAGTAGGGACGATAAGCCTCCTTCGCCCTTAGTGCCAAGACGCAGCAGAGGGCGTCCACGTCAGGTTGAGCGAGCTCATGAACAGGGGCGTCCTCATGAGCTCGAGGGGGAGAGTGTAGCGCGTGACCTTGTTCGGTTGCCACAAAGAGCCACGAGAGGCGTGAGGCCCGCGCGTTACATTTAAGAAACGTGACCGCCCTGCGCATGCGCGAGGGAGACCGACGCCGACGCCGGAATGCCGGTGGGCCGGCAGTGGGGAACAAGGCTCGTGACTGTTAGGAGTAGTTTTAGCGCGCGTGGAGTTTTCGTGAATGTTTGTGTACCTTTTAAGTGTATTTGTGCTTCGTGATTAATAAACGACTTTATGACAATTATAGGGGGTTTATTACTCGAACCTGCCCACAAACCCGCCACAACTTAGTGCAGCGAGGTCCGTTCAGGGCGCTTGAAAATAAAACGTCAATTGTGTTGCGAGGAAATGTACCAACATATTATCATTAATGTTAGGCTCGGCCCCATCTTTTGCAAACTATACGTTTTCGTTGCACAACATAATACGTAGCGTACTTATATGTAGAATTGCTGGTCTAGGTCGGGCCATGTATGAGCCAGGATGTATTTCTACGTCAATAATTTGATAGATGTGCGCTTAAATAAAAATAAACACTACTTTTTCACGTAAGAGACAAATACGCAAGTTCTGATCTTTTACAAGAAATACTGCGGTTTTTAAGGGCAAAAAACTAGGGGACAAGTCTTGACCATATTCATTATCTTCTTAGTTGGGTCCAGAAATCGATTTCTCAAGTTAGTAGTCAACCAGTCCAATGTCGGATATAATATTATTGCTCGTGACTTTACATCAGCTTCAGTTATAATGCAGATTGCACTTTTCACAAAGAGGTCATTAGCTCAATATGAGTAGCAAAAGCGTGAGACGCGTGTGACGCAGTTAATCGGCAATACCATCGTGTAGTATTCCCAACTTTTTATAAATCACTGCAGATACGTAAGTATATACGTACATGGTTCAATGAGGATTCCGTTCTTTCGTTTTTGTAGCCTGTAATTGGCTTTAACTAGCAAGACATACACGGAGCATAAAAATAAGTAGGTACCGTCAAACGTGGATACTTGGGACACCTAAAAGTAACCCACACTGTCCGGTACCAAGTAGCCACGGTATTCCAAGTACCCACGTTTGACCGTACCTTCAGCAACACAGTTAACTGACAAATTTGTAAATCAGGTCACCTTACCATAAGGCTCACTAGTACTCATTTAATAGTGATGCTGTTTGTAAGCAATACATACAGCGCAAAAGTCCTAGAGACTAATAAGGCTCGAAGCAAAGCTCTGGGTGAATTGGGGTAATTTCGACTCGTTTTTGGGTTAGAGTTTAAGCATGACCTTACTCTCACGCTCATGCTTAAACTCAAAAACACAATCTGTACGTTTTAACTTCCAATTGATGAATATTTTATTTTGTTAAATTAGATATATCGCTGCTTTATTTAATACAAAAGCGCCACAAATCAAAAACAAATACAATTGGATTAAAAACTTTAAATAAATAGCGTTCTGAATTTAAATGCAACAAAGATTCATTTTGATTTGTGGCGCTTTTGTATTAAAGCAATGATATATATATTGGATTAAAAATTAATGATATTACTGGATAGCAAAAATACACATGTTTTATTATGTTACTGTCTTTTTATTTTCACGGGTAATTCCGAAAGCCCGTGGGATAATTTAGAATTATAGTCTTAAAATGGTTTTTATGTACTCGTTAGATGAATCGATACGTTATCGATTCATTTCAGAGAACCTCCTAGAACACGTTTTTGCTATTTATTTTCGAATTTACCCCCCGAAAAGAGTCAGTGATCCCCATATTTTTTTGTAAAGTTATGCCTCGGCCGATTTAGATATTTCTTTTTTTGTTGAAAAGGGAATATGGTACCACAAATACCATCATATTCTTTAAAAACCTTCCAAGAGGTGTAAAATAAAGAAGTAGTTCGCTTGGTTTGGCCTATTAAATAAATGTTCCGTGATTTGAACATACTCGTACATCGGTTTAACAAAGGTTTTTTAAATCGCAGGTACCAGAAAGATCTGAGCTTAGCCCTCAACTTTCCGAAAATTGTATCTTGGAGCAAAGTAGCGAAGTGGTGGTAAAGACCCCAGGCAAGACGAATGCGACCATCACGGCCCTGCAGCAGACTGAAGTCGCAGCACTACGCATGGAAGTGGACACCTTGCGGTGGCAAATTTCACAGGTAAGTAGTAATTAAATAAATTGAAATTTAGAATAATTATTACACCTAAGCTCTAGTCTTAATTCGCGCTATGGAATAGTTTATCACATTTTGAAGTTTTAACAGGAGTTGACTATGGAGTTGAGTCTGTTGAGCAGTTCAGTTGTGACGAACCTTTTCATATTGCGACTGCACTTATGAGTACCAGATATCGATAATGACACAGATATATGCCATAGCCGAAAATTTAACCCGGGACCGCTAGCTTCATACTTCCCATATACCTATCACTACTACAAAGGCTAACCGGCCAATTACATCCATAAATGGAATGGAAAAATCTAGCTCTTGATTAGTTTTAATTGTCCACAAAATGCAACCAGCAAGACGAATTAGGGCAGAACCGACTCGGATAGGAGCAAAGCTCCCGTCTTGGCCTTCAAGGTTATTTTTTTCCTTCTCAGAAAATCTTGCTTGTAATTTATTCAGAAAATGCAACGATCAAGACAAATCAGGGAAGAACCAACTTGAATAGGTTAGCTTATTTTTCGCAACTAGCCAGAAGAAATAAGTCAAGTGGGAAAATGAACAATATGATTATATATTTATAGTAACCTATTTCATGACATCACCAATTTGTTTGATCAAACACAAAACGGTTTATTAATAGTTTACCTATTTTTAAATAGGTAAACTATTAATAAACCGTTACATTGGGCAAATGATACTAATGTAAAACCAGAAATGGGAAATAGATAAATTGACAAACCATTAATTACATTGGACAACTGTTTGTACGCCGAAACCAGTAATGGGTAATAGATAATTTGACAAATCGGTAAAAAAACAAAATCATTAATGACTTAATGAAAATATTTGAAGTGATCTTTCGGGCAAAGGAAAAAAACCCAAACCATAATTTGTCGAACCAAAATTGGGTCAAAATTTTTTTGGAGTTCAGATAGGTAACCCTCTTAAATATTTGTATAGTTAGCTGTTTAAGTGCAATGAAGTGTAAAGTGGGTAAAAACTAAGTACTTATACACGTTACCCAAACGATAAGCTAATACGAGCGAGTTAAAACCCTGTACAAACGAGATGCGAGTGCGATATTAATATTATTAAGTGTTATTTAAACAAAAAGTCGCGTTGCGAATGCTCAGCGAATTTTTATCTAAATTTATATAAAGAATATTTCTTACCAACCTTGCGACTGCTAATAGTTTATGTCAGATAAACGAGGATTAGCCAGGCATTATATTATAACTTTCTTGCTTTATTCTATCTTTAACCACTTACATAGGTACTTGTACAATTAAATGCATATAAGTGTAATAAATATTTTCAGACGGAAGCAAATCGACAGATGCACATAGCGTTACTGAATCAGATAGTGACATTTCTGAACCGAGTAAAGGTTCACATTCAATCTCAAAAAGCGGACTCTGGATCAGTGACGGATATTACAAAGGAACCACCGAAATCGTTTAGCTCTGTAGACTTACCGCGCTCGCGGTCAGTTGTACACGTCAACAAACAAGTGGAGTATTCCATATGTTCTGAAAAAAAAATCAGTTCCAAGAAGATCAGTAAATCAATAAGCAACGTAAATGGTTTTAAAGACTGCAGTGGAACTTGGTAAATATTATAAGTGCTGACCTTTTTTATTAATACATTAAGATAGTAATAATACTTATTATGCAATATTTTCCAGGAGCCAACCAAAAATATCCGAGACGGACACTCAAAAGATTACCGAGGAAATGTCGAGGCTGATAACCCTCGCCAACACCGTGCTCGGCACGAGGCTGCCCGATCTTACCTGCGCCTGCAATGACACACAAGCTGTGTTTGATCGAAACGACTCTGCGATCATTACTAGCAAACTGTTGCAAACCTGCACAAGCAGCACGATGGACTTAAATCAAGAAGACAACACATCTAAAGCCCTAGTTATAGAAAACATTAGTAATAGTTCGGATTTATATGAAGATTTGCCATCTTCGTTAGTTGATTCGGCTGATAGTTTCAAAGAATATATAGTGCCGCCTTCGACGCTCACTTGTGATTTCAATGATAATTTTTCAAAAATCAATCTTGATGCCAAAGTCCAAAGGAGCTCCATTTGTAAAAACAAATCGAATGGTAAAAGTCCTAAGGTTTTGTTGAACAATGGAAAACTGGACTATAATCAAACAACCAATAACTTTATAGAGGACGAAAGCGGGTTTTCATCCATGAGCTCTTTTCAGGAAATCGGTATACCCATAATAAGCATCATACCTCCATCGCCATGTAAAGTAGTAAATTATGTAGATGACATTACCGAATTTGCCGAGGAAACGGAAAAATGGAAAAATGAAATAGATCTTAATGAGCCAACCGTAAAAGTATTTTGGGTGTAACCATGAATCACAAAGTTTCTTCACTGTTAACTCTTTACATAAATGAATGACCTCGACTAGGAATTATAGATCTGACAACTTAGTTCTTAGTCGAGTTGCCTGCATGTTTGATTAACTAACATAACTAGTTACATAAGCAAACACAACATTGTTCGAAAACTGTTACTCGTGCGTCGCCGACGTTTCAATCACGTTTTTGGCAAGTAAGATATTAGATGTACTTACCTATTTTAATCAATTAATATAACTAGCTAGTAAATATGTTTTACGATTAAGGGGGCACCGAGCTTTTTGCGCTCATTAACTTTAGGTATTTTATGCACTCTGTGTATGTGTGCGTATAGCACACCAGCAAGGAGCGAGCTGGAGCCATGCGCCGGCCGCGCGCCGCGCCTGACGAGCCGTGCGCCGATCCACTAGGCGCGGAGGTTGCTACCAATGTTTACAAAATAAAAAAACATAATCGATTCCGAATACTTTTATTAAAATATTCACTTTTTTCAGCCTACATTTTTTTTAAATTTGTTTTTTACTGTCGGTAGGTAAGGTAGGATTGAATTACTTGTATGAGGTACAGTCACATCACGAGATTGTTGAGCCACTCTAGAACCCTCTCACAGATAGATAGATAATTTTTAATGAATGTCGTTTGTACATATAAGGTGTATTTAGCTAGTGTTAAGTTATTTATAATATTTATTGGGCAATTGTTCGGCTAAAGAGAATAAATCATAAGTAAAAGCCGTACATCTTCCAATCGGCCATCTTCCCTCTCCGAAGGTTACCGGGAGAACCCTTTCATAGAAAGTTGACGGTAAATTTTGACGTAAATAATTTCTTTTGCGTGACTTGACGCTGTCATTAGGACGGAGTTCTATGGTGGCTCAACAACCCCGTGATTTAATGTGACTGTACTTATATTGAAATGAAATAAAACCTAATTACCTTTATTGACAATATTCTAAGCACAAAATAAAGTGAACTCAATACCTAATGTAAAGTAATAGAACGGCTAAGTAGGGCAAAAATCCCAGTCATCGACCCTTTCTTCAAGTTATTATTTTTAACTGACTTCAAAGAAAAGGAAGTTCTCAGTTTGACCTGTATGTATGTATGTATGTATGTATGTTTGTCCGCGATTATCTCACGTTTGGCTGAACCGATTTTAATGCGGTTTTCAGAAAAGTATTTGTTTCACATAGGAGAAGGTTTTGGTATTTTAACCGTCTTTAAAAAAGGGTCTTAGTTTGACCCGTATTTACGAATGTTTATCCATGATTATTTCCGCAAAAACTTCAATGTCTGATTCTGATCACTATAAAGTATAAAATTAAATTGATGTTTTAAAAAACTAAAAACTTAAAGCCGCTGTATCAATCACATACATATTTAAAAGTTCCTACTTAATGTATGTATGTATATAATGTAATGAATAATGTACGCAGGTATCTTTAGAAAAAAATATTACGACACAAGAAACAACAATAATCAATATCGGATTTTACTTCACGGCATTATTTTGTCTGTGTGTGTAAGCAATGTCATTTTCTATTTCTCTATCCCCTGAAAGACAAGAAATTTGGTCCATTGGCATCCTGTAATAAAACAGAACGTTTTGATTTAACTATAATTTATTTATTAACAGAATTGGTTTTTGGATGAAATATTGTAATCCTCATTCTATAAAAATAATTCGTATTTGGGACTTACAATTCCATTGTGTGGTAAATTTTATAATCGATGTCAACCAATTCATTTACTCTGTAAATTGAAAAAATATAAAGATAATGTGGAAATTCATACTAAATTTATTAAAATGTTTTCCTATACATCTCTTACTATTTTTACGCATACCTCACCGGTTCATTAGGTAACTCTTCGTTTTGTAGCGAAGTGCCAACAACTGGAACATTAACCCTATAAATAAAAAAATATGAATAATTTTGCAATTTTACTCATTTGTTGAAATATAGTTGTTAGGTAATGAGTATACTTACGGAGTATTCTCTTTGTCTTCAGATTTCTGGAGATGTCTAGCTCTAGAAATATTGAAACCATCCCAAGAAGTAACAATATTATATAATTAATTAATTATAGTAAAAAAAACCTCGGGTCGTTCTAAGAAGCCTGTTTTGCCTGTAAATGTGTTTTTTTAGCTAAACTATTTTTATATCTTGGTTCACCATAGAAATGCATTTTTTATATACCTACTAATTGAAAGAACTTCGCATGTTGTTTAAAATTACTTGTGTAAATAAACCAATTTTGGCCCAAAACATCAAGACTACAACTAAACGATTACAAAGTCTTAGTAATACAAATCGATACATCTCGAAAATCAGTCTATGTTGCTACCGATTTATTTTCTCCTCCCTTAGCGTGGCATTTTGACAACTGTCAAATCAGGTTTCTTAGAACGACTCCACTATCAGTAGGTTTACGATTTTAACTTACTTAATTTCTTCACGCAAGCGTTTAGCATTGTGCTTTTGCCAACCCCTTCTCTTACTTTTTTGGTTGTGTTTGTTCCCCATTTAAAATAAAGTGAATAATCACAAAAATCGCGATAAACGCAACCAACCACCAAGCGACACAGCCTCCACGTCCGACGGCCGAAGCAGGACTAATGCGGACATGGGGGAAACGTGACGGCTCTGGCTAAAATGGACGAAACGCGTGCGAATTTAGGTATTTCCTTCAAATTAGTAAAATACAAACACATTTTAAAAATGTAAAGTGTAGACGTTATAGAAGACATGTAGTTTTGTTGTAAATCCAAAACTGATGATCTTCCGTGAAGTAATTACGCCGTACTAAGTGTTTATTTTGTTATGTAGAGGTATCTTTGGATGTTTTTTCTATCGAGGGAAGTACAAGTAATCGTGTTTCTAAAGTGTATGATCGATAGAGTGATTCCTTAAATATCTTACATATGAATTGCATAACTAAAGCTTCAGTAAAAACAATGCAGCAGGCGATCAAACGAACGCATTTTTTTCGTAATTACGTATCGTTGCCTCGGCGCACTCTTAAGTAAAACAGGTTTTAGCGCCGCTTATTTTTCTGTGGTGTGAATAAATATACACTTTTATCTGAACAGTGTTATTATTATTATTTTAATTTCATTAAATATAGTATCCGTACTCTTTTTGGTCGACTGTACAGGCGTCTACACCGACATGTGGTTTGAAATGTTAATCTGGCACCTCGCGGTCGACAGCTAAACCTCTCTGCATCGACATAATGCAGAGTACGCTGATCGAGAATTGTGTTTGTGTTTAGAACATCAGGGCGAATCGCAGCGTTCCTTGGAAATGGGCCTGCTAGACCTGAATAACAACTCGGTGTCATTCAAGCGGTCAAGCCAAATTAAGGCACTCATGAAAACTATAGCCGCACTTACAACTAAAATTAACGTGCTGGAATCAAAGGTTGACTTAGTTTTGAATCACTTAAATTCAAAAGGCCTGTAGCATCCACCGGTTTAGTGTCACGCGCCGACTCAGCAGCACCCATCGGTACTCCAGCAACCGCCACACCTATAGCAACCAGTATCACTGCAACATCCACCAGCAGCCAACAGGCCGAGGATATCTGCGTTAAATCGTGGAAACATAACTTTCGTGCCCAGACTCAAAATAAAAACTAAGGGCAAAGCAGATGTTAATATTTATTATCAGAGTGACTGCTGTCTTCGTTCGAAAACTGTACTTTTCTAAAATAGTATTGAAATGTGTCATGCAGATGTAATTGCGTTTACGGAAACATTTTTATCTACGCACATATCATTAGTGCTCTAAAATGCTTTCAGAAACCGTAGAAAAGGACCAGCACTATTACAACCAATTTTACCATGAGAACTTTCTTGTCTGTGGTAGTAGATACAATCTGTAATAGGTCTTAATTCTACTGCATTATAACGATATCGCGTTTGACGTGTTTTGGTATCGTTTATGTCACATTCGCCATTATTGTAAATTATATAAGAGTTATCAAAACGTTTACGATATGGAAAAACGACAAAGCCGATATCGTTATTAGTGTTATTACCGTGTAGAATCTCGGTCCTATATTGTTATTTATTACAGTATCGATCCTTTTAAGGTTACAAGTTTAAATTTGGAACAGTTGTCAAGACTCAAGAGGGACTCTATTCTAGTAACCTTAGATATTAAAATGTGTGTAGATAAAGTAGTGTATGCAACTGTACGTAATTAGGCCTTAAAACACTCGTATGATCCTATTATGGAACCACACTCTCATTATGCATAAGTGGCATAAACTTAAATAGCTCTGTAAATAACTTTGAATTGTTTCTTTAATTATTTATTTATTCTTCTTTGCACAATACAAATAAATGTCAAAAGTACAAATGGCGGATTTAATGCCTAAAGGCATTCTCTACCAGTCAACCACACCAAACACGGTGAATTGTTTCCTTCGAACTATGTTATACTGAGGAAGGACCGTGCTGGTGATGCAGGCTGGGGTGGAGTCCTCTTCGCGGCTAAAGACACCTAATATTACATGCGAGCAATCACTGACATTTACGGACTGACTGATGGATGACAAAGAAATCTTATTTGCTTTAATATATAAAAATAACATAATATTTCTTATTAGTGTTGTGTATTTGCCATATTATCAATATCAATATTTTAATGTATTAGAATGTCTTGAAAATGCTTTATGTAAGTTTCCTACACTAGATGTTGTGATAATTTTAACCTCTCTCGTAAGGTCATTTACTTTGCATGTCACTGGAGGTGATGAGTTTGATAATTTTATTGATTTCACCGAGCTATGTCAGTGTAATGTAGTAGAAAACGAACACGGCAGTATCTTGGATCTTGTGTTAGTAAAAGTTGCGCTGGGTAGTGCTGTGTCCGAGTGTATTGCCCTGTAAGTGCCGCTAGACGCATATCACCCCGGGCTTCAGTAGGAGCGCCAATACTGCTGAGCCAGCAAAGGGTTCTTATCTCTCTCCTCCACCGCCTAGTTTTCTCTGCAATTTTATAGAGCTAATCAGCCTGACCTTGTTGCTCTGTACAAGGATTTAGCCGAAATGGATTGGTAACCCGTGTGTGGGCTGAAGAATGCGGACGTCGTGGTAGCCTTATTCTACAATATACTGAAAGATTCCCTAGATCACTATATGCCGAATTGGCGTTCGTCTTACGGATGAGAACATTGGTGTGTAATGAGCATTCGGCGTCGAACATTCAATTGGTGTGGAGCACAGTAACGCTCAGCTCAACGTCCACACCACGCGAATGCTCCCAGTGATGACGCTCCTTAATGTGCCTCATCGATATAAGTACCCATCTTGGTACAGTCGAAGACACTGTTAACTGTACATTTACAAACGAACATAAACCTTTTCGCAACGTATTAAAGTCTACGGGTGGTCAGTTAACAGTGTCTTCGTGTGTACACGCCTGAATTTATCAAAAATATCCAATTAAAGTAGTTATTTTGTGGCCTGGAATTTAATAGGCAGCTGTTTCCGTTTTATACAACCTGAGTAAAAGAGCTTATTAGTTTGCACCGGGAAGAAACGCGGTGAATTGGGCTTAATATTACTCAAGGGCCGAAGTGTTATGGAAGCATGTTCGTAATTTGCAGATTAATCGATCGCCACTACTTATCATGGAGACATTGCGTTTCTTGATCTCAGGGAAGAACTGCTTAACAAGCTTGAGCGTCTGCAAAATACGTTTGTATAAGATACTTTTTTGGTTTACGGAAGTTTGACCGTGTATTCCAATACCGAGTGCAACTCAACTGGTTGCCCATCCGTCGTCGCAGGGATGTGCATATTCAGTCACTCCTTTTTAACGTACTTTTTAATCCTTCTTCTCCTTTCTATCTCTCCCAAAGGTTTAGTTTTTTGGCCGATGGTAGTGGACACCGCCTTCGGTCTAGCGCTAACCTTTCCCTTACTGTTCCATCCAACAAGACTCTTACCCTATGCTAAATCCTTTACGGTACGCTCTGTCCCATTGTGGAATGAGCTTCCACCACGCTTGAGGCAATCTGGACCCGTCGGTTTATTGAAGGAAAGGTTAAAGAAGTTATGGTTGAATCAACAAGATGAGTCTTAGCGTTGATCCTTAGCTCTGTTGTAGATTTTCATTGCAGTTTACGTATTTGGTAGTATATATTAGTATATATAATTATCTATGTATGTATTTTATTAAAGCAGTTTACTCATTCTTTTTACCTGCTACTCGGATGTATGTAATATTTTATTTTTATATTGTTTGGATAGGACAAGGTAACAACCTTGTCCTATCCTCTTGCATTGACCTTGCTTATTTTACGTCAGGGTTAACTGGAAGAGATCCCATATGGGATAAGATCGCCTATGAACATTATCTATATAGATGCAAATATGTCTTGTAATTGTTTATGTGCAATAAATGTTCCCAACTTCGATTTACACCGGTGCAAATGTTATCTACTCATTTGATAGTGAACTAGCAGCAAAAAAAGTGATATACGCAAGGTGACTCAAACAAGTAATTCATCATTGCCGAATAACCTAGCTCAAAAAAGAAGCTGTTAAAATTAAAGAGGAAAATTGCCTACTCCCATTGCGTAATAATCACATAATCATAGCGTTTTATAGAAGATACGTGAAATTTTTATGAATCATAACCTTAAAATATAGAATACGTTGCATATAATACTGTTTGCATTACCGACTTGAGCGTACAGCGCCATCTAGTATCATCGAACAAAATTATTTACTTTCCGCTACTCGCCACAAGTTGGCGCGCCTATGCGCTGGCCGCCACCAAGAAATACTTCATAAATGAAATGAAATGAAATACTTTATTCGCTAGAAGATATTTAACCTGCTGCCATTGCCATGAAGACTATGATTTGGATTGTGCTAACGTCTTTGAAAAGAGATTTTATAATATTATGTCTATGGAAAGCAAGCAGTCTTGGAGATGTCCACTTTGCCGGTCAAATGAACCGAAAATTGATAATAGTAACACCCCCGTCCGATCGCTCGCACAGCGCAACCTACCTTCAGACGTATACAACCAGGATAAACTGAGGCCTTCAGAAAATCTTGTACTCGATGCCAATGTCACCATAAGGAAGCCTAGACCGTACCTTGACAACACCGTGATAAGTGATGACTCCATTACATCACTCCAAGGACATACACTGTGTAAATCCCCTGAAAATTCCCCTTATACCAGGAAATGAGCAAATAACAGAGATAATAAATCTATACTTGCTGTCACGCAGGCTTCAATCCAGGAGCAAATAAAACACGCCGTATCTAAAATCACAGAGAATTTAAATTTTAAGCACGAGACCATCTGTGCCAAACAAAACACAATAAAGAAAGACATAAGTAGCTTAAACACTAAAATAGAGAAACTTAACCAGAATTGCCGAGAGCTCAAACATGAAAATGAAATACTCAAGTCGAAGATACAAGCATTCAAAACAAAAGGAATCCCGACTACCGAGGACAAATACATCGTCTTACACGGACTAACAGAATACAATTGGGAAACGGAAGCTGAACTGACAAATGAAATAACGAATATTTTTTACGATCTTTTGAATATGAATATCTCCGGTTATATAGAAGAAATAACTTTTATTGGTAGGAGAGATAGAAAGAGGCCAATAAAAATTAAGTTGATTAGTAAGAGAATTAAAAAGTACTTATTTGAACATTCGCATATACTTAAAGAAGCTTTGCTTGGCGTGACAAAATTCTTGAGTCCGGAAGAAATAAAACACAAAATAAATTTACGTAAGGCTCTTCAAAACGCGAGACGTAGTGGGCACCATGCAGTTATTAAAAACGACAAGCTATTTGTAAATGAAAAAAAACTGTCTGCTCTGTGCAAAGTCTTAAGGAAGAAAAGCCTCAAGCTTCTACATCACAGCATAAGCTAAAGAGAAATGACGCAACAACCATTGAGCATTCCCCTTCCGAAGGACCTGGCCCTACGACTTCACAGCCGCTGATTCTGTACAGTCAAGTCGTAGATGAGCGTACATATAAACCGATGAATGAAGTCACTACAAAAATGCCTACTTTTCGTGTCTAACTTAAACATTCTCTTCCAATACATGCAAAGCATTTGGAATAAAATGCATCTACTCCAAGCTTTTATAGAGGATGAAACAAACTTTGACATATTTTGTATTTACTGAGTCGTGGTTAAATAATGAAAAGTTACATTTATTCAATATATCTAAGTATAACACAGCCTCCGCATATTGTCGTGATCATCATGATGGAGGAGGCGTACTCATATACGATTATAAGCAAAGAGCGGAATTCTTCATAGCAAAAATCAAACTGTCAGAGGGCTTGACCTAACGGTTTTATCGACTTATCGATAAATATTTGTCACGTAACGAAACAAAGTTAAAGTAATGAAATCAGGCTTTTGGATATACATACAAACAAATTAACGCAGTCCCTAATTAGCTGACCGCCACTGTATTTTAGTATAATAGTAAAGAATAAAACAGAAAATACTTTTTTTTAAATTTTCTATATGAAACTTATCATTAAAAATTAAAAACAAATATTGCTAAGAGTAGGTAACTAATCTTCATTCAAAATAACAAAGTCGAAATCTAAATCTGTACTAAATATGTTTTCTTCATCTTCCCTGTAGTAAAAGAAAATAGTCATTATTTTTTCAACATTGTCACCTTTCAAATTACTCCTTTTTTCATTGTAGATCCATTTATAAGATGAAAACGAGCGTTCTACCTCAGTTGAAGTAACATGAGCATATTTGTAGTACTCGATAACGGTGTTTTGGCTGTAATCACTTTTTTCTATAAAATCAGCATATTTGCGTATCATGTCGTAGTCCGGAATTCTATCTAGTACTTTTTCAAGTTTTATTTGCACTGTCTGAGATCCACACCAATTTAGAATACTTCTCACCTGGTCAAGTATTAGAAGAGAGTCTAATAAGGATAAACAGGATGTTTGTAATTTGATTATTGCGTCAGGTAAAATGCCATAACTTTCTTTTATGTACAATAGATCATTTCTCAAATTATTGTGCTTAAGTACTCTTTTAGCTTCTCTTATTGCAGCCGACTCTTTTCAATTTAAGTTTGAAATTACTTCTGTAATACATTCCAAATTTTCTGCATAATATATAGCTGCATTAAGCCATGTGCCCCACCTAGTTATAATAGGTTTTGGAGGCAATGGTACGGATGGACAAATTTGTTTGAATAAGCGGACTCTATGTGGAGACTTTAAAAATATATTTTTTACGTTGTTTATTAAGGCGTCAACACTTTTATATTGAGATCGTATGTGCTCGCAGACTCTATGTAATCCATGTGCCAGACATGTAACATGTAGTAGATTTGGAAATGTAGCTTTTAAGATTTTACCAGCCTTTAGCATGTACGCGGCACTATCAGTGCTCAAAACAAGGACATTTCTAACATGCTCATTATATGAATGGTGCCAAATAAACTGCAATTGCTTTTTTAAGTATTCGGCCATTGAGTTACCATCAAGTTTTTCAAAAATTTTACTTCTGATTAAGTAAGATTTGCAACAAGAATTTTTCTTTAGTTCTCTTACAATCAAATTAGTGACACTTTTGCCCATCCTATTTAATGTTTCGTCGACTGTTATCCATATATATTTTCCTATCAGGTTCTTGCGTATGTCTTGAACTGTTTGTTGGTAAACTATATCTAAGTATACTTTTCTCAGCAATGATTCAACAGGAAGTGATTTTGATGTACAGGAACAACAAATATATTTTTGGAATTTTTTTATAAACTGTGGATTGTTAATCTTTTTCCATGGAATATTGCACGAAACTAAAAATATGATTAAATCTATATAGAATGTGTCTGAACTCGTACTTTTTGAGCATTGTGGCAAATGAGTTTTACTCACTAAATGACTTTCAACACAATGTTTCTTTAGCTGATGTAAATGAACGTCACATTTAGAGCAATATATTGTGGAAGAATCTTCTTTGAAACTAAGAGAAGAATCTTTCTGTATCCATTTTTTTATTGTTTTTCTTTTAGGATTAACCATTTTAGTAGCACGGCACGGAAATCACTCATGAAAACTCAAGTGACATAAATGACATAATTATGTGACGCTGACATGATTTACTTTAATATGGAGATGCAAGTTGCTTATCAAAGAGGTCAAATGTTACAGAATAATCTTTTAAGTTGATTGTGGATACCTAATGCGATATTATTCCGTAACATCGATAAGTCGATAAAACAGTTAGGTCAATCCCTCTGACAGTTTCATTTTTGCTATGAAGAATTCCGCTCTTTGATTATAAGGGATACGATTCAATACCGTGAGCTCTGGATTTAACATCTTTATCGTTAGAAATGGTTCTGGAAGTTAGTGCTGTTGAACTACCAGATTTGAACATTTTAATTATTAATATTTATTGGCCCAACAGTAGGAGAGAAATAGAACTGTTTTATTCGCGCCTAACGCCTTAAAAATCTTAAAACAAATTCCCCTAAAAGATAAAAATAAAAACATCATATTAGGAGGTGACTTTAATGTAGATTTTATTATAGACAGTTATGAAAAGTCCAGGTTATCCAACTTACTGTCATCGTATAACTTCCACCAAAAAATAAAAAAACCGACACGGGTCACTCAGACTACCTCCTCTTGTATTGACCTAATATTTACAAACTTTAAAATAGATGGTTCACAGCTAGATGTTCGTGAGTACGGTTTCTTGGATCACAGAGGCATTAAAGTCTCTCTATCTACTGCAACTCGGCTCCAAGAAAACTTTTCCATTACCAAAAGAACCCTTAATAAGACAAATTTAGATAAGTTTAAAAATGAACTCGGTGAAATAAATTGGAACCATATATTATCTCCGAACCTCACTGTCAATGAAAATTACAATTTATTTAATAAATCTTTGCAAGAACCCTAAATAAAAATATTCCTAAGAAAAATATAAAAATTAACCAAAATCAGAAAATAAACGACTTAACTAAAAATATCTTGCCGAAACAGAAGACTCTTGAAATCTATTCAGTGTCAAACAAATAATAAAACCCTGCGCAACAACTATAAACAGTATTGTAAAGAACTAAAAAAAGCAAAAAATAAGTCTAAAAAACTCTGTAATAAAAAAATATACGAAAAATCTGGTAATAAAGTTAAATCTATGTGGCAAATAATAAATAAAGAGATAAAAAACCTAGGTCCAAATATAATACTAATATCACAATTAAAACAGCAGTCAAACAGACAATAAAAGATCTAAAACAAATATCTAATTTATTTAATACTTTCTTCTCATCCGTAGGAAACATAAACTCACATCTGGTAAATATACCTTTATCTAATCAAGTCATTAAAACTTTTTTTCTTAAGCCAATAGAACCAGATGAAGTATACAAGATATTAAATAACCTCAAAAACAAGACATCATTTGGCATAGATAAAATCCCCCCCGTTCTAATAAAAACATGTGCTAAAATCCTAACCATACCCTATACTCTACTAATTAACCAATCATTCTCTGAAGCCAAATTCCCAGATGCCCTTAAAATTGCATTAATAAAACCGGTTTTAAAAAGGGAGACTCCTCAGACCTAAATAATTACCGGCAGCATTACTACGAGTACCTACCTCTGCTAAAATACTAGAGACTGCAATGATCACACGTTTATATTCTTTCTTCGGAAAATTTAATACACTTGACGATGCTCAACACGGCTTTAGAAAACAACGATCTACAACATTAGCATATATACGACACGTTATAAATGACATCGATAATAAAAGATATGCTTGAAGTAAGAGTGCGGCGCGGTAGGTGGGATTTCCCCCCTCCCCTACCTGCAGGGTGGAACCACGTAGCTACCGGGCTAAATCAGCTCAGATGACCACTAGGTATACCTGTGCCAAGCGGCTTCCTTTGTTGAAGATTTGCAAGGTTGATGTCACTAAATATCCGACTATGTAGCAAATGAAAACTGTGTACTCTTCGCAGACGATATTTCCATCCTTTTCTCTTGTAAAACTGTTAGCGAAGCTGAAAATAAATTAAATATTAACCCTTAAATTGGCAAAAATTAAAAAAGTCGTGAATTCAAACCCTATTTGATTTCGAACCAGCATAAAGCCAAGTTAAGGGTAACACAATTACTCACTGGTTAGAGTCACATAATTTAAAACTGAAAAATAAAACAAAAATAATCCAATTCAAACCTTACCAAAAGCAGGCACTACCCATTTCATAATGTCATAATAACATAAAAATAGAAACAGCTAACTCTGCGACCTTATTAGGCATACACCCGGATACTCATTTAACGTGGAAAATAAATATTCAAAAACTATCAAAACAATTATCCTTCATATATGCCCTCCAGCGCCTTAAACGCGTCACTGACTTACGAACTGCCCTCTCGGCGTACTATGCATACGCTTATTCCCGAATGCTATATGGGCTTATATTGTGGGGACATTGTTGTGAGGTAGATGCTGTATTTATCCTGCAAAAAAAGTGTGTCAGAATACTAGCAAATTTATAAAAAGGAATATGGCTTCTATCCATACCTATACCCATCCCTTTTCGTATCAGGTATGGTCGGGCTCGACACCCTAACCTCTCGGCGCAAGATGCATCTTCTAATGCACTACTGTCTCTTATTGAGAAACAAAATTGACAACCCTGATGCCCTTGAGCAATTCCGGCTATTTGTATTTGAGTTAAAGATGTTTCGTCACTGTCACTACTCATTTTCTTAGTTTATATTTTAACTTTTTAAGCTTTAGGTCTGATTTTTATTTCCACAGAAAAAACGTAAACTTCTTAGCTTTGAAAAGAAAAGTTATCATCACACCACCGGCGTCCGTAATATTGCAGTACGGTGCCAAGCTAAAAATAGTAGCCAATCACAAAGCGAAGTTTTTTTTATGCCCTGGATACAGCAGCAAGTTTAAGTAGATTTTTGACAAATGACGCGATGCTGCTACGTTCCAAAACGCCTTACATTGTCAATTTTGTACCGAATCGAGTGTCCTTAAACAAGGGCACATATTATTTAAATAAGATGTTCTATATTCAATTTTTTTTCGGTTGGCGTATCGAAATAGTTATTTAGGTTGTTTCGGAAGTAACATAGACTATTCAACGATGAAAAGAGTGACGTTACAGTATTCTCTATGAAATCTTAATACACAGATTTTAATCGACGAGTACAAAAATATTTTTAAGTGATAACTGCTTTTATTGTTTAAGTGAATTTTTTAATACCAAATTTAAAGATAAATGAATGCAAGTATAATTCTTTGTAATTGTATAAGTAATATAATAATAATAAAATAAAATAAATAAATAAGTTATGTAATAATTAATGATATGTGCAATATTCGCAGATAATATTTTATTCTAATAATTAGGTACTAGCCCTACTGTCTTAAGTTGCTACGCCCTAGCAGGGTGTCACATGTATACCTTCCATGTAATTCCATTTATATACCTGTAATGTGACATGAAATATACGAATTTGAATTTCAAGATTTTACATACATACATACATACATACTTACTCCCGATGCGCCAAATCTGTAGCTGACGAGGAGGCGGTGGATCTTTTTGCTGATCAGTGATCACTTCAGTTCAGTGTTTTATGAGAATACGCCTCTTCTAGATGCTTCCAACGCCAGTTTGTATGAGACTCACTGAATACGTAGAGTCACTTGTAGAGAATTGGACCTGCTGCGTTGGCTGGTAGCTCCTTCTGACCCAGCACCGGATGGGATAACCACATTTTTGGTTGTGGACTATGTGTCATCAAGATCCTCTTGAGCAACCCTTACTCTACTTGTATAATTTCTCTATACTTGAAAATATGAGCTATCCCTCGGTATTGAAGGTATCGAGAGTAACGCCGGTTCCCCAAGAGGTCTCGTCTACTCATGTGTCATCTGATAGGCATATCGTTATATGTCAGTATTCGGGGAGGTCTTGGAGCGGTTGATAAACTGACAAATTATTTTCCAAGTATCGCATTACTTGACAGACTCGCAGCATGGCTTCCGCGCTGGGAGATTAACTGTCACTAACAATGCCACTTTGCTGACTATGTCCTTCAGCATATGTATAAAGCCGTTCAAATAGACGCAGTTAATTTAGCACCAAGGCATTCGATCTCGTTGACAACGACGTTTTATTGCAGAAACTCTCAGCTTTTGGGTTTAACATGTGCCTCTTGGCGTTCTTCACTAGCTAACTGAAGGATCGAAGGTAAATTGTTCAGGAATTGGTTACTCATCTAGGGATTAAACTCGGTCCGGGTGAGTCAGGGAGCACACTCGGCCCTACCCTGTTTCTCATAATGGTTCATGATCTTCCGGCGGTTGTCAGTAACAGTGTTTATTGTTTTCCGATAACTTGAAGGTGTTTGCGGCCATAAATAGGGACCCTGAGTGAAGCGTTGCAGTCAAATATAATCACTGTGTCTGACTGGACATATGTCAATAGATTGGATTAGCAGGATATCGCGCCATTCAATTGAACTTAAAAATATCCTGAACTTAACTAAAAACCATCAGCTCCTCAGATTTTAATAAAAAACGCTTACTTATTACCCCCTTAATGTTTTAGTCCTGATTTTGTTGCATAAAACATATTGAAATTATGAAATCCCTTACAGTTGTTTCGCCTCTTCGTAGTTTTTTAGCCACTTTTTTGTATTCTTTGTTGAAGTAAATGTCCCGGTTTCAGCGATTTTTTTTAAGAGTGCACGCCAAGCCTATTTTAATTTTCCTATCCGAACGCTTTGATTCTGTTAAAAATTTCTGTATAAGCCAAAATAATCCAGGATGTTTTGTTAGTTTTTTTATTAAAACGGCAATTCCAGCCTTCCACGGGATTTGTTGTGCGGTGAATTTGGGCGTAACATGACAGAACTGACGGACTGTATCTAGGATACCAATATCTTTCGAAATATTGCTGAAAATTTCTAATTTCAGCTGTGTCTGGCATGCTTTGTCTGATGAATGTCCACGCCGCCGGTATAAATTCTGCGGAAACTAGAGGAAGAGCAGCACACCATCTCGTAATTTTCCGCCCTTGTC
Organism: Acleris holmiana; assembly: GCA_949316455.1. Classification (NCBI taxonomy): domain Eukaryota; kingdom Metazoa; phylum Arthropoda; class Insecta; order Lepidoptera; family Tortricidae; genus Acleris; species Acleris holmiana. The sequence continues at coordinate 95,767 of CASGFW010000038.1, read as the reverse complement.
CTGTCAAAGTTACATTTAATGCCTTTGATTTTTTCCAAACAGCGGCATTAAAGTGTCTGTAACAAGCGCTGACTTCAACTTCTGGAAAAACTCTTGTAATCGCAGTCATGGGAGCAATTTCGAAGTCACATTTGTAGTGTTTCTATAGTTATACTTAGTTTATTTTTTATTAATTCGAAAAGTTTGATATACGTTTCTTCTCTTTTATCTGGAAGTATGGCGTAGATGACTGGTACAACGTTGGAAGAAGATTTTGTTGATTTTACATCTAAATGTATAGTGTACACTTGATAGAAATCTCTGGGTGCTGTTTTGAACGTCCCGTCTCCAAAATATTGGGCTTCTTTTAGTTTTCTCATTGTTTTTCTCGCTGTTTTGTTACAAAACACGAACAATGTCTTTCCATCTTCATGTTCAGCATCGTCATATATAAAAAAATCGTTAGCTAAACATTCAAATATCTCGTTTATGTCGTCTAGTAATCGATCCACGTTCAAAAATGTTTTACGGCATCTGTACAATGTATCTTTTTTGGAAGTAAAAGACGGTGCATCCAAGTTATTTATGTTTTCAAAGTTTCGGTCAAATATGTCTTCAACTGGGCCTAAATCACTGCAAACATCTTCTTTTACTTGATTTATAGCCAATAAAACATTGTTACTAATATAGTCCCTTTGACACGTGTGATCTTCGCCAGTTCTTCGTAGAATCGTAGTCGCAGCCTCGTTGATGGTTATCGAAGCACTGCACAAATCTCGATGGACACATCTCCACTGCGTACTACCGCTTTTATTTTTTCTATTAAAATTGTACCGGTAACCATCTCTTAAGATTAAGTTTTTCTACCTTTTTGGTTTTTGGTAAATTCAATCGGAATATGATCACTCATTTTTGGTGAAACCAAGACCTTTGGTAACTAGCAAATCATGCCTGACAGAGCCCTGACAAGTAGTATTCAACTGTTTTTTGTTTTATCGTCTAAGTATTATAAGTATCCTTCTTAATCTTCATTGAAGTGGCCAGTGGTAATTACTAAGGAAACGTTGTAAAAACTAGTGTCTGTGAGAGTTGGCCCGCTAGGTAAAATCAAAGGTGAGTGGATATGTGAAGTCCCCATTCCACACTAAGGCCAATGTAGGGATTATTATTGGCCATCTCTTATGACAACACCTAGTATCTACTTAAACAAGCTTTTTCCAGACGGGACGTTTTGCGAAAGGGGCGTTATGCAGATGGGTCGCTTTGCGTAAGGGACATTTCGCGAAAGGGACAAAGGACATTCTGCGTGTGGGACGTTATGCGCCCTAACCGTGCAGTTGTAATTAAACATGTTTTGTAACATATTTTGCTAACATGTTTTGGTAGTTTTTTGTCATAAAATTCATAATAATAACGATTTTTATAATATCTAAATAATTGTTTTAGCTGTTTATGTAAAATTAAGGGGAACTAGTTTATCTAAAAGGTCTCAATAATCTTAATTTGGCGTATTTATGCTAAATAGTTTTTGAGTTATAAAGGGTTCAAGAGTGGCTCCAAGTTTTTCGCGTAATATTACAAACGAGTCATGCTCGCCAGTTCTCTTTTCTTGGCTTGACACGTTCCCACGTGTCTAGATTAGATAGTGCTTGTCCACGAGATTGAATCTCCAATAATTACTTGAGATCTCGCGAAATCGAAACTGTATATTCCTAGTTTAAATAGTACATTATGTATCATCTCGCCTTCATTCTCAGAGTGGGTTAGGCACATCTACAGAAATTCCAACAAATCTATAATGAATTGTCTTTAATTCTATTACCATAACCATATATTGCTAAGAAATTTATTAGTTCAACCTTAACGTTAAAATTCTTATTTTTTGTAAAAACATGAAATCTAACATGCCAACGTGATTTGAAATGTCATCGTCCATAGACTCATTTTAAAAACAAAACACCATGACACATACAACAAATTTATAAAGTATTTTTTGATAAATATACAAATTTTAGTAAAAATATGATATTCTTTAGTTAAAAAACTATACACTCGTTTAGTTATATAAGACAAACATTTTTTTTTGTAAAAATGGCATCCAAAGATGATAACGCCAGTGGCGACGGTGGCGAGGGCGAAGAGCAGAAGCCGCAGTCGCCGCCGGAGTCCCGTTCGGTGGCTCCCGACCCCCTCATCCCTAAGGCGCCCGATGTGGAGCTCATCGTGGACGGCTTCGGGATCATGCCCAAGGGACCACTAGGAAGCGCAAGGACGTCGAAGTCAAAGAATGACGAGGACGGGTCAACGAAGAGCCCCTGTGCCTCAAGTACTAACATTGATATCGTTAGAAGGTATACTTGGAGGACGAAAAACAGAATGACAGTACAGGTAGGCGCGTTAGTCCCTATCAATCAAGTACAGTACGAGTTACTTGCCTCGTTTAGCAACATGTTATGCTTCGCAACAACAATGACTGAGACACCAAGAAATAATTTTCTAATAAGTATGTCCAAACTCAATAACATTTTTTAAATTATAATTTTTGAAATATTACCGTAGGCAATGAATAATCGTTTTAAGTAACTCGTTTTAAAAAGTATTGCGGTTGATAAAAATAGTGTATCCGCAAAGGAGCAAAAAGTACATAATTGGCAATTGTTAGTTAATTTATTTTAATTAGATTATTAAAAAGGTAAAATATCAAAAAAAAATCCAAATATTTTTATATATTTTGCATCATCACTCATCATCATCGTCATCAGTATGTCGGAATGCTATATTTAAAGGTGCTCTTTCATCGGAGACACGACCAGAGATTGAATTAGAATGCATTGAATTGATTTTTTTTACAAATCTGTGGTAGTAATTGTCTGGATTCAATCTTAATTATTCGCCTCCTAAAAGCATTTTTTTCTCCTGTTAATCCTATTTGGTTATGCTTGTTCGACAAGCGATTTATTGCGCTGGCACGTTTCGTATGTATGTAGAGGAAAAGCCCAAAATATGGACCACCATATACATTTTATGAACTAAATCAAAGGATTTTCAAGTTAAAGAAATGTAATAAAATCGAATCAGTCGAGAAATTATCTGGCAATCTTCTAAATATAATAAAAATGTCACAAAGAAACTAACGTTTAACAAAAACTTCGTAATTCTAACATTATATAGACCACTTTGTTTTTAATACGGCCTAGGGGTGCGTATTATGGACCATGAAAATTAAGGTATGACAATTATCCATTTATTTGATATATACTAGATACACAATCAGCAGGAAAAATGGCAAGTCAAAACTACTGCCTTATCGACTCGGGCAGTAGTTTTGCTATTAGTCTTGTTCCGACCACAGACAGTGGCAGTTGTCAATCATGACGAAATGTGCAGTGAAAAACTGCAAAAATAATAACAAGAAAATGAAAAAAAAGGCTGGAATGTCTTATTTTACGTAAGTTCTACTTATTTATAAACAGATTCTTGTTTAACTTATAATGCTTTCATGATTTTTTGTAATTTATATTGTACAGTCAAGGTCATAAATATGTATACACTTTAGTACCTTGTCACTTTAATCGCTGTGACAATTTCATATGGCAGTTTAAACATGACGTTAAATAGACAAGGCACTAAAGTGTATACATATTTATAACCTTGACTGTACGTAAAAATGATGACTTATCACGAAACAAAAATATATGGAGTAGCTATTACTTTTTAAAACTTTAATTAATCGAGTTTGTATGTTTTGACTTATGACCAAAAAAATGTTTATAGAGGTTATAATATTCTTATATTTTTAAATTAAAGCTTTCCACGAAATCCTCTACGACATGCAAAATGGGTCGCAATATTAGCACGAGATAGGCGTGATCAACTGTTCAAGCCAAATAAGTCGTCTGTTGTGTGTTAGACCTATTTTCGTACCACAGACATATATACCACAGAGAAAGGGTTTAGTAGACTGACTAAATCTGCAATACTTGTCTTGAATGTAAGTAAATGTCACACAATACTTTTAATATTAATCTCAAAAAATAAAAACGTTACAATCATCAAATAAAAGTATCTGTCAGCTAAAGTGAGCCCTTTCCTTTTGTTATACATACAAATCTGTGTGATCTGTGTTTATCAGAATTCAAAGATTCCGGGGCAACCGTTGAGTTTATCATGTATGTAAATAATATATTTGTCATTCTTAACACAAGAAATCTCAAAGACCATGGGTTCAAAAACCCACTGGGTAAAGACAATGCCGCCGATATTTTCGCATATATTGCCGAAGCTAAACGCTATTTTACTTTCTTAATTATTAGAGTGCACCGAAAAAGGACAATCAAAACAAAAAAATAATCTCGGATTGTTTACTCTACAGAAGAAACACCGCTCTGGAAATCTCAGTCGGGTATGGGCATAATCGGACTTATTATCATTATTATTATTACTATCGGGCTCTTTTTTCTAGAAAGCATAGAATATTTGTACAGATCTCTTGTCGTCGAATCGCAAAGCATGTCGTTTCTCTTGTCTTATAAGTTAAGCTAAGATCATATAGAATTGTTTTTTGGCAACATACGTAGTCAGGGGGGATAAAACAACAACCCCAACACCGTGCAAGTCAAGGCGGTCTACAAAAAGCTTTTAATGCATTTAGAACTAGGAACTAAATTTTCTGGTAACGCAATTCCATTGGATAATATTCTTATTTTAAATGGTCAGCACCCGATGTCCCATTTGAACATTACGTCTGTTGGGTACCGCGAGGATACCGAAAGAGAAAACAATAACCAATCACAAGAAGAATCAGCAATAGAAACAAATATTCAAGCCAACTGTGACATTTTGTCTTCAGATCTTGATGAGTCTGGAAACTGTTGTGATTACATCAAACAAGTCATAGGATATATTGCCGGATACGTAGTTAGGAAATTAATAAAATCAATTCGGTGCAACATGTGCACAAATTCTATTTTAGCTAAGGAAAGGCACGATTTTCATAAATTAATTGATTATCAAAAACTTAGGTGGGCTTTTTTACGCATCCCATGATGTATTTGCCGTGTGCAAGAAAACAGAAGCTTTCATACAAAATAATAAACGAACGGAAGAAACACAGAACCATACTAAAATAGGGTCAAATGTTCTAAAAACTTTTATGCAAGTAGATATTTTTAATGCGACTACCGACGAAGCCCACAATAATTCTCATAGAATTCTGACAATTAAATCTATTACCGGTCGATATTTAACCGTCCGTTTACATTACAATGCAAAAAAAGAAAGCATCCAAAGTAGGTCTAAAAGACAATTATAATATAATAAGTTAAACTTATTTCAAGGATTTTAGGTTTTACTTTACGTTTAGTTAGTTAGGATAATATCTTGTTTTGTTTGGAGTAAAGGAGTGTAATATTTTCAGGGTTCATGTATGTATGTATGTACGATTCTTTATTCCACCATACTTTCTAAACGCCTGAGCCGATTTAAATGTGTGTCGCTAGAAGCCTGTCACCATTCCGGGTGACAAAGGATACCTAAACTGTTAAAATTGAAATAACAACAAACGACGGGACGGGTTTTTAAAGCTTGATTTAATTATTTATTATTATTGTTGTATATATAGCTTAAGTTGTGTAATACAATAAAATTTGTGAAACATCTCACAAGCGTTTTTTTTTTAATTTGTCTGTTCGTTATAATTAATACAATATAAAAATGAGAATTGCGACTCCATTCGTCCGATGTTCACTTTTGTCGTAAATATTGTGATAATGGCCGTTCCACTAAAAAGTTGCAAATATTTTGAAACGTTACTTTGCAGATTTGACACTAGACGTCAAGTATATTAAAGTCTTTTTTGCATGAATGTTTAAGATAAAAAATAGCGATGTTAGCACGTATCTGAATACAGCTGTCAATGTCATTTGGGACAGTTTATAACAACATTTTTGTAGCGGATTGTGTATCTAGTATAATTATATTCAATCAATGCAATTGGGTTATCCCAAAAAAAAATACCACTACTTTTTATTTTTTTTTTCGATAAAATAGACTAATTGAAGACACTAATTTCACGGTTTTTGCATTTAAATCAATATATTAATTAATTTTAATTTTTAAAGAAAATGTTTTTATGACGTCACTACAAGCTGGTTGTTTGAGAAATGCTTTAAAACTATTGAATTCGTTTGAGAGTACGCGTTTCTGTCAGATCACGTAAAATGTCAATGTCAAGTCATGTCAATATAGGTAAACTAAAGTATTAATGGTATTGTGAACGTTATATTCTTATACCTAAATCATACTTACATAAGAGCTTTAGCTCCACGTATTTCAGGTACGTTGTGATTGGAGCTGTCTCCCAAGTATGTCAATATCCTGACTATATCCACTTTGGGTAGATTAGTGGAATCAGCCCTTACAAAGTTTAATAAATGTACAGCGTTGGTCGTCATTATAAGCAAGAATATCGGTATCCAAGATCTGGCGATGGTCAATACGAGTATGTGTAGCAGGATCGTCAGATTCCGTAGAATTTGAAGCAATGTTGTTAAAATGTAGAAAATCAGAAAACGAGTAGTTATATGTTGCACACCAAACAAACCGAAATTTTATTTTTAGTTTGTTGAGTTTGACAATTTCACCCACAGACTAGCCTACGGGCGGAGGTTCCAAAACGGACTTGATTTTAATCATACCATTTTTTTAAAGATCTGACCTTGTCATGTTTATATACAGTTAAAAATTGTCTTAATTTTATTAAGCGTTAAAATAAAACAGAAATAAATAAGACAAAATTCGATATACATTATTTATTTATTACTGCATTCCGGACTCATATTATATGCAGTACTATGGTTGATCACAGATTAGACACAACTTACCAATGAAGATCGTGACGTCACTAAATTACAGGTCAAATAATGTCAAATGATAAATTAGAAATAACTATTTAATACTAATTTTGTAAAATAATCTGATAACAGGGAATGGTTCTACAACCCTTTTTCTCGAAATGGTTTTTAATCACTATACATTACAAAATTATGGGATAACCCAATTATCACAATATTTTATAAAAGGAATAATTTTGAAATTTGTAATCACTAATCAGCCTTATAGGTATGTGGAATAAATATAATTTTAAAAGTCCTCGCTTTAAATGCTTACTAATTATGACAATTTTCACATAAAAATTAAATGTCTCCTACACCAGCACATTCTTTATGTGACCAACGCTGACTAAAAGGACACTGTATCCATTCTTCTCCACGTATGTAATCTGAAGAGAGATCGTAACAATATAGACATTTAGCATTGTTAACGTTGTCATTATCACTTTCATCCGTGTCATTATTTACTGAAAAAATATCGTATTCGAAACTAGAAGGCTGGCCCTTTCTTGTACTCTTTCTTTTCTTTTTAGCTGTAATTTTAGTTTCTTTTTGCTTCTCTTTTACTTTCGCTTTTAGTAGGAGCCTTTTTTGAGCTTTTCGTTTTCTTCTATTTCTTTGACGCATTTTTCTTTTTAGGTCCTTTATCTAAACAAATAAAATATTAAAGTTAAAAAGTGAAGTAAGGCAAGAGTCCATATTACGAGCAGTTCATAATACGGACTACTAGTCCATATTTGAAACTAACTATTGGTGCATAATATGAACAGAATAGGAATTCATTCATTTGTCATTAAACATTATTTAAATAAAAAACAAATAATACTTGACCTCACACGCTACAACAACAAAGTTTGCTTACAATATAACGTTTCTAGGAGACGGAAGTACAATAATAAGTGTTTGTCATGAAAGAAGTAATAGCCTTACAAAACTCACTGAAAATTTCCATCGCCCAAAAATTTAAATCGACGATAAGTGAGTGACACATACGTTCACTGAGTTTGGCGGCGAATCACTAGCGGGGAGCCGCACCTCGATGGCGTCCAAAGCGGCCTACCACCACTTCGATAGGAACGCCGGGTGCGCCAAAGTTCATATAAAATTGCAAAGTAGATTATTGGAAGTTCGAAAATGTTTCTTACAAAAATTAATTTCCTAATGATCATTACTTATATTTTTAGTTAATAACTATCGCAACTCTAATAGTACTTTAAATTTATATTTTTTATCAATATAACGATTTCTTGCAATAAAAATGAATGTTATAAACATTTTTAAAGATACCTTTGTTTATTCCTAAACTGTTTAAATATAAAAGTCAATATGCAGAAAATACTTATAAGTAGGTTAGGTTAGGGTTATATTGTGTCCCTTAGAGCAAGCAAATGTTTTATTTTGGCAAATATCGTATTACCTATGGGAGACAGAATTTCCTTATTTGTAGCGAATGAACAAGACGAATCAGGGCAGAACCGACTCGGATAGGTTAGGTTAGAAGGCCAAGGCGGGAGCTGAGCTCCGAGGTTATATTTTTATCTGCCCAGAAAAACTTCCTTTCGATAAATGCATTCAATTTTAATAATATAACTACTAATTATATGAGTACAAATAATACTATCATATAAGAATATACATACATACATACATAACATCACGCCTTCATTCCCAGAGTGGGGTAGGCAGAGCTACAGAAATACCAACAACTCTAAAAAGACTTGTATAAGAATATAAAGAAAAAAAATCTTCAAAAAAAATTATAGGTCCGCATACAATCTTGGTCACAGTATTATGTTATGAGTATAAAAAATCGAAGTACTGCATATTATGAGTAATACTAGTAGTACTACAAAATTATAATGAATAATATTCTAAGAAACAATTTTCTAACAAATGATGTTTATGATCACAAAGCGGTATTATAAAAATGAAATCTAAATTAAAATTGTATATGAGCCAATATGAACCCAGGAACGCCACCTAGCGAGATATTCGTGTGGTCCATATTATGTACCTAGTCCATATTTGGGGCTTTTCCTCTTCTTATGTACATTAGTTTCTGAATTCAGTTGCATTTATTCCGTAAGCCTCCATCATAAAAAAATCTCATAAAAAATGTTTCTTTAAACTAGCAAACTATTACTCGTAAGTAAACCCAGTAACCCTAAACCTTGATTTTTAATTCCGTAAAATTCTGACGTTTTTTGGTTTTACCACACTATAAAATATTCTTTAAATCGATAAGTCACATTTTATCATCACTTAATACTATTAACCTTATTTTTTCTTTTTTAGCAAACAATGTTATGTACTTTTACATCATGTTAAATGTTAGGGAAAATCTTGCTTTTAATATTAGATACGTTTACTCTGCCTTACGTACGAGTATAATGGAATGGCAACAAATTCAAATGAATGCCAAACACGTCAGTCTGTCAATAACATCGACAATAAAAAAATGTTTGTTACTCCTGAAGGGTCAGAACATCAGAATTCTATGGAATTAAAAATTAAGGTTTAATGGACGCTCAGCTTACTTTTCTGAAGTCTTACTTTCTGGCTCGAAGTCAATTATTTTTTATCAGAAATTACGTGACACGATGCCAAGTATATAAAAATTACTCATAGTAATAGAAAATAGTCAGGACATAACCTTTATCGATAGTATTAACATCAAGTTGGCGACACCCCTATCACTTTAAATTGGCGCCACCTACCGTCCAGTAGCTGAAATACTTGACTTAATTTTTTTTTTCTATTTAACGCCAGATGGCATTTGTGACGCTTATGGTCAAAGATTTTTTTTTCTATTTAACGCTAGATGGCATTTGTGACGTCAAAATTTTTATACGGCATTGTTCCCACTGGCCACTCTATAGGTATTACTTATAATAATTAATCTCTGCGCGATGCCAACGCTTCGTAAAATTTCGCGCCTCGCAGACCTTGAGGCGGCGTCGCACATCTGTCAATTCCTGAAACACTAATTACAAAACTTTCAAAGCCCCCTTTTACTGCACAGTTATGACGTGTCGAAAGAAAGTGACAGGACAGGGTTAGCATAATGGTAGCTACATCGAATTCGATTTGGAGATTAAACACTCGGCGCGATCCTCCTCTAGCTACCTTTATTATGTTTAGCACCTTTGTTGTTTTTGGTTATTTAGCCTTTTCGCCGCCATTCACTTGATACAAAAGTCGTCTTCAAACGCCAATGACAGTTGCAAACCACAGCTAATTTCAACCTTATGTCACAAATACTGGGGTCTATATGTCACTGTATCTGTGACAACTATGAGCGTCGATGGAGTGGTAGGCACGACATTACACGACACCTTTAGGTGGTCTTGGCGTTCAAAGGGTAAAAGGTTAATTTTGCCACCTCTCTTAATTAAGTAATAAATCAAATCTATCAATACATCACTACATTTTCAACGAAAAGAATATTTCGTAAAGTAAAATATAAGTTCTCAGCTCTCATTCTATTTTCACCTCACAATAATATAAAGATACCTCAAAACAAATCAAATTAAATATGCAAACCTGCACAAGCAGCACGATGGACTTAAATCAAGAAGACAACACATCTAAAGCCCTAGTTATAGAAAACATTAGTAATAGTTCGGATTTATATGAAGATTTGCCATCTTCGTTAGTTGATTCGGCTGATAGTTTCAAAGAATATATAGTGCCGCCTTCGACGCTCACTTGTGATTTCAATGATAATTTTTCAAAAATCAATCTTGATGCCAAAGTCCAAAGGAGCTCCATTTGTAAAAACAAATCGAATGGTAAAAGTCCTAAGGTTTTGTTGAACAATGGAAAACTGGACTATAATCAAACAACCAATAACTTTATAGAGGACGAAAGCGGGTTTTCATCCATGAGCTCTTTTCAGGAAATCGGTATACCCATAATAAGCATCATACCTCCATCGCCATGTAAAGTAGTAAATTATGTAGATGACATTACCGAATTTGCCGAGGAAACGGAAAAATGGAAAAATGAAATAGATCTTAATGAGCCAACCGTAAAAGTATTTTGGGTGTAACCATGAATCACAAAGTTTCTTCACTGTTAACTCTTTACATAAATGAATGACCTCGACTAGGAATTATAGATCTGACAACTTAGTTCTTAGTCGAGTTGCCTGCATGTTTGATTAACTAACATAACTAGTTACATAAGCAAACACAACATTGTTCGAAAACTGTTACTCGTGCGTCGCCGACGTTTCAATCACGTTTTTGGCAAGTAAGATATTAGATGTACTTACCTATTTTAATCAATTAATATAACTAGCTAGTAAATATGTTTTACGATTAAGGGGGCACCGAGCTTTTTGCGCTCATTAACTTTAGGTATTTTATGCACTCTGTGTATGTGTGCGTATAGCACACCAGCAAGGAGCGAGCTGGAGCCATGCGCCGGCCGCGCGCCGCGCCTGACGAGCCGTGCGCCGATCCACTAGGCGCGGAGGTTGCTACCAATGTTTACAAAATAAAAAAACATAATCGATTCCGAATACTTTTATTAAAATATTCACTTTTTTCAGCCTACATTTTTTTTAAATTTGTTTTTTACTGTCGGTAGGTAAGGTAGGATTGAATTACTTGTATGAGGTACAGTCACATCACGAGATTGTTGAGCCACTCTAGAACCCTCTCACAGATAGATAGATAATTTTTAATGAATGTCGTTTGTACATATACGGGGTGACGTCACGAACGTTAGCGACAAGGATAGTGTTTGCGAGCGTTAAGTGTTTAAAATTAAATAATCGTTTCGTATTCAAATACTTTAATAAAAATAAAACAGTTCATAGTACAGTGAAGTGCATGTAGTATTGGTGAATAACAGTATCGCGTAATATTCTTTTAATCCTTAAACTAAAAATAAACATTCCATATCTTAAGTTATATACCCACCACTAAACGTTTTTAAATAGTGACAGTGTCGGATACAATATAGTGAGATCTACTGAGTTGCTTATGTGACGAGTTAAGGATTTTTAATTACATCGCACTCTTAGCACTTGCGGAGATTATAGTAATTAGAACTTAATCTAGACAGATTTAGGCAATACTTCTTTAGCGCCATCTGTTAGCCACGCGCTGCACTAACTATAATACTTGAAGAAGTATTGTCCGCCGTCGTTATGCCGCAACCTAAGTGCACTGCCTGTGGGAAATTTACCGCAAACAATTCAATAGATGGCGCCAAGTGTAAAAAATGCGCATGCGTTTATCATAGGGCTTGCGTGAATTTGGCGCTTGACGCGCGGGTCTCTCCGTCTTGGACCTGTCCGGGATGCAAAATTAAGGTCCCCCGGCGCGACAACACCGACACTCCGATAAAGGGCAGCGAGCCGGAAGAGGACAGTGTTGGTGAGTCATCGCCACCTAAGGAGCAGACGCTCGACCTCGCTGAGCAACTGCGAATGTTCCGAATTGAGTTCGGCTCCATGAGAGAGGAGATCGCTGGTCTGAGGCACGAGTTGGTGGAAATGCGGAAGACATTTGGTGGGTTCCAGGCGCGGTTCGAGGCCGTCGAGGAGAGGGTCAAGCGCCTCGAGGAGCGTGCGGAGCAGCGAGTAACCGACAACGCCAATGTGGACCTCGCTAACACCGTCGCAGAGCTCAAGTCTGAGCTGAACGACCGCGACCAAGACCTCCTCCTGAACGACCTTGAGATCGCAGGGATCCCCGAAGTGCCCAACGAGAGCCGGTCACATCTCGTGTGTATGATCGCGCAGAGGCTCGGCGTAGCCCTTGATGAGCGCGATATCGTGTTCGCTGAGCGCGTGGGCGCGCGCCTGCAGCCTAGCGGTGCCGCCGGCGTGGAGGGCGCTGTGGGCGGGGCGGGCGCGCGCGTGCGGCCGCTAGTCGTGCGCCTTGCCCGCCGCGCGCCGCGCGCTGACCTCCTGCGTGCTGCGAGGGTGCGCCGCGGGGCTGATACGTCGGACTTCGGTCTGCCCGGGCCGCCTAGCCGTTTCTACGTGAACGAGCGGCTGACTAGGCTGAACAGGTCGCTGTTTTATAACGCACGGCAGGAGTGCAGGCGATTGGAGTGGCGGAATCCCTGGACAAGAGACGGGCGCGTGTACGTGCGTCGCAGCAGCGACGCGCCTGCACGCCGGGTTCGGTCGTCGAGTGATCTCACTCAGGTTTTTGGCAGAGAATAATGTTGGGGCAAACGTATATGTTTAACTATTTACACTTAATTATGTTACTTAGCGTCGAATATAAAATATTATATCACATTGTATATCGTGTCCTTGTTCTTGTAATTCCTGTATTCCACATGGTGCTATGCTCTGCGCTGTATTGCAATGTCCAGTTATATAGTAGTAGCAACCAAATGCAAACATCACTCGTCATACTCTCTGCATACTTCAACGAAATTGTTACGTCATGCACCATGTCTATGTTTTTGCTGCTCGCGCTGTCATTATTTGTATTATTTGTATTATTGTCTATGTATTGTGTACTTCCATATACTTTTACAATATGCATCATTTCCCATGTTATCTATAATTTTAATGCGCAACCTTTTTCCAATTCTTTAGTGTTTCTGGAGTATTTTTTTATATATATATAATATAATAAACTTATAGTAGGCCTTTTGAATCCGTGTTCTCTGGGGACTAAGCACGAGGAATTTATAGTAGCAATGCAGTCTCACTCTGTTGACGTGATGGCCATCAACGAAACATGGCTGAAAGAAGGCCAAGATTCGCATGCTCCGAATGTACCAGGCTACAGCTTACGTCACGTGGTTCGGCCCGCGGGTATTCGTACCCGGGGTGGCGGAGTGGGTTTTTACGTCAAACGCGGCGTCAATGTGCGAGTCTGTCCGCACCCCGTTGCGCCGCTCGTCGAGCAGATGTGGCTGAACCTTACCGTTAAGGGTACGAGGGTCGCTATAGGTACAGCGTACCGCCCGCCGTGGCTAGACGTGGACACATTTATAGATGCCCTTACGGCCTCCGTGAGTTCGTTCGCTAAGTGTGATTACGTGATTTTATTAGGCGATTTTAATGTCAACATGCTGGTCAAAGGAGAAGCTAATTGTAGGAAGCTGACTAGCTTTCTGGAGTGTTTCAACTTAACACAGTATGTGAGCGAGCCCACACACTTCACGGATCATAGTGGCACGATGATAGATCTCGTTTGTAGTGACGCACCTGCTTTGTTTACACGCGTTAACTACATCCCTGAATTAAGCGCACACGCTTTTATCACTTGTAGATTTAACATAAAATTAGCTAAACCTGAACCAAAATTCATATCATTCAGACCGCTAAAAGAAATCGAGTTAAACGACTTTGAACGAGACCTGAGTAGCATTGACTTTGAGCAAATTTGTAAGTTGGTTAACGTCAGTGACATGGTGAATGAATTGAATAAAAAAATTATTTCATTGTTTGACGTGTATGCTCCGACTAAGACCATTTGTATTAAGTCGCGCGGTAGCCCCTGGATTACCTACACAGTTAAGCAAATGATGCGTTTGCGAAATGAGGCCCACGCAAGGTACAGGAAATCCAGATCTTTAGTACACAAACAATATTACAAAGAATTAAAGAATGTTGTTACTAGCGCTTTGTTTAATGAGAAGCGTGCGTTTTTTAGACAGAAAATCAACCACAATATTAATGACCCCCGGGCTTTGTGGAAAAACCTCAAGAAAAATGTCCTTGTTAGCAGTCACAGTGTAAAAGAGCTACCAAGTCATTTCAATGACCCTAACACAATAAACAACCAATTTCTTGACCTACCCGGTAATTGTTTTGCTACGATTAGTGACTTAACTAGCTTTGAATTTGATCGTCATAGTAAATCCATTTTCAAACTGATTCCTGTAACCGAAAGTCAAGTAGCTATAATCATTAAATCATTGAAATCCAATGCAATGGGAATCGACGGTATTACACTAGACATGATAGTTCTCACCCTACCCCGCACGCTTGGCGTGATTACTGCAATTATTAACAGATCGATTCTTACACACTCTTTCCCTGACGCTTGGAAAATAGCTTTAGTCCGTCCAATACCAAAAACGCCGAACCCAGTAGAGATAAAAGACCTAAGGCCTATAAGTATATTACCGTGTCTTTCTAAAATTCTTGAAAAGGTCGTATGTCAGCAAATGACTGAGTATCTTGAAGCTAACAATATTCTACCAACTTATCAATCAGGATTCCGTAAGGATCGTAGCACCGCTACCGCCCTACTAGACGTCACGGATAACATACTGGCTGCTCAGGACCAGGGACAGGGTACGTTTCTGACATTACTGGACTTCTCCCGGGCTTTCGATACCATCAACATTTCCTTACTAATATCCAAGCTGACCTATTATGGATTTGACGGGAACACCGTGAAATGGTTTGATAGCTACCTTAATAGCCGTTACCAGATAGTAGAGCTCCGTAGCACGAATGGGAAGCCCCTAGTGTCTGATATAAGTCCAGTATCCAGAGGCGTGCCACAGGGATCTATTTTGGGCCCCATTTTGTTTATTCTATATTGTAGTGATATAACACGAACAGTTAGATACTGTAAATACCATATCTATGCGGATGATTTACAACTTTATATTTCATGCAGTGCTAAGGATGTAAGCTCAACAGTTACTAAATTAAACGCAGATCTTGACGCAATCGATAACTGGTCACATAGAAATTCATTAGTCTTGAACCCGTCCAAATCGAAATACTTAATACTAGGTACCAAACAACAAATACAAAAATTAGCACTTAATAATCCTGTAGTACATATAAATAATAATCCATTGGAGCATGTACGAGAGGCTCGTAACTTGGGGATGGTAATGGATGGAGAGTTAAGGTTTGAAAGTCATCTTCTCAGTACCGTTCGCAACTGTTTTTATAAACTAAAAACGCTATACAAAATACGTGAATTTCTGGATGTAGAACTTAGAATTAGAGTGTGTGATGCACTAGTTTTATCTAAATTAAATTATTGTGACATTGTGTACGGGCCTCGTCTGCTTGCACGTACGCAACGATTGGTACAGCGAGTACAGAACGCTTGCGCGCGGTTCTGTTTCAATGTCCCACCACGCGCTCACGTAACCCCGTATTTGAATCTTAACCGGATATTAAAAATGTCGACACGTCAAAGACTACACCTAGCCACGCTGATGTTCGGTGTCGTGCATCGGCAACAGCCCTCGTACCTTTTCGACAAGCTCACTTGGTCCAGCAACTCCAGATCCTCTCAGGTCAGGTCAGCGAGGTTCCTCCAGCTCGTGTGCCCGCCGCACCACTCTGCTGCATTCCGTGGCAGCTTCCGATATGCCGCCACGAAGTGCTGGAACAGTCTCCCCCCTCCAATCCGTGCGCTAAAAACAATCGGGGTTTTTAAATCTAAGTGTCGGAGTTTTGTACTTCAGGCACAGATTGGGCAGTAGGGCGTATTATGGTTAAGTACTTTACTTCTTTTTAATTTTTCAAGCACAATAATTTATTCTAATATTACTTTATTATATCCTTGGTCTTTTAATCTATAAAACTTTTTATAAAACGAGATAATAGTATAAACTAGTTACTAACCTCCTTTTTTTTCTGCACGTGTATATGTTTTTTTTCAAATGTCGCAGAGCGGTTTGAACGTATCAGGCAGGCGTGGCCGACACTCACGTCCGGCCGGGTTCCGCGCGATCAAGTAATGGCGGTGCTGGCGGTGTGTTGTTTGTTGGTGGCAATGGTAGCTACTGCTATATTTACGAATCAAGCGCATTACTCTTTCTTTCTAATCCTATTAATTATGTTAACTTTAATTAAGAGAATATGATGATATGTTGCATACTATCTTTTTTTGGAATAAATTAAACTGGTAATATGCGTAATCCATACCTTGAAATAAAATTGGCCGTCACTTGAAGCGATCCAACAGGAAACCGTTGTGTTGTTCTGGTGTTGCCACACAAATCGTCAGTTTTTTAAGTGTGTACTGTCTACTTGTGTCAAATTGTCGTTAGTGTTTGTTATGTTACCTGTTGCCTGTTTACTGTTACTTGTTTTTTCTGTTAATTAAGGTTAGTTTTTTAAGTCAGGGTCCCTCTGAAAATCAGCGCCGCGGTTTGACTGCGGCACAATGCTGAGAGGGATCCTGTTCAACGCAATGATTTCTGTTTTTCATATGTTTTTTTTTTTTTTTGTTGTGTTGTGTAGTGTGCGTTGAATAAATATTTTCTATTTCTATTTCTATTTCTATTTCTATTATATAAGGTGTATTTAGCTAGTGTTAAGTTATTTATAATATTTATTGGGCAATTGTTCGGCTAAAGAGAATAAATCATAAGTAAAAGCCGTACATCTTCCAATCGGCCATCTTCCCTCTCCGAAGGTTACCGGGAGAACCCTTTCATAGAAAGTTGACGGTAAATTTTGACGTAAATAATTTCTTTTGCGTGACTTGACGCTGTCATTAGGACGGAGTTCTATGGTGGCTCAACAACCCCGTGATTTAATGTGACTGTACTTATATTGAAATGAAATAAAACCTAATTACCTTTATTGACAATATTCTAAGCACAAAATAAAGTGAACTCAATACCTAATGTAAAGTAATAGAACGGCTAAGTAGGGCAAAAATCCCAGTCATCGACCCTTTCTTCAAGTTATTATTTTTAACTGACTTCAAAGAAAAGGAAGTTCTCAGTTTGACCTGTATGTATGTATGTATGTATGTATGTTTGTCCGCGATTATCTCACGTTTGGCTGAACCGATTTTAATGCGGTTTTCAGAAAAGTATTTGTTTCACATAGGAGAAGGTTTTGGTATTTTAACCGTCTTTAAAAAAGGGTCTTAGTTTGACCCGTATTTACGAATGTTTATCCATGATTATTTCCGCAAAAACTTCAATGTCTGATTCTGATCACTATAAAGTATAAAATTAAATTGATGTTTTAAAAAACTAAAAACTTAAAGCCGCTGTATCAATCACATACATATTTAAAAGTTCCTACTTAATGTATGTATGTATATAATGTAATGAATAATGTACGCAGGTATCTTTAGAAAAAAATATTACGACACAAGAAACAACAATAATCAATATCGGATTTTACTTCACGGCATTATTTTGTCTGTGTGTGTAAGCAATGTCATTTTCTATTTCTCTATCCCCTGAAAGACAAGAAATTTGGTCCATTGGCATCCTGTAATAAAACAGAACGTTTTGATTTAACTATAATTTATTTATTAACAGAATTGGTTTTTGGATGAAATATTGTAATCCTCATTCTATAAAAATAATTCGTATTTGGGACTTACAATTCCATTGTGTGGTAAATTTTATAATCGATGTCAACCAATTCATTTACTCTGTAAATTGAAAAAATATAAAGATAATGTGGAAATTCATACTAAATTTATTAAAATGTTTTCCTATACATCTCTTACTATTTTTACGCATACCTCACCGGTTCATTAGGTAACTCTTCGTTTTGTAGCGAAGTGCCAACAACTGGAACATTAACCCTATAAATAAAAAAATATGAATAATTTTGCAATTTTACTCATTTGTTGAAATATAGTTGTTAGGTAATGAGTATACTTACGGAGTATTCTCTTTGTCTTCAGATTTCTGGAGATGTCTAGCTCTAGAAATATTGAAACCATCCCAAGAAGTAACAATATTATATAATTAATTAATTATAGTAAAAAAAACCTCGGGTCGTTCTAAGAAGCCTGTTTTGCCTGTAAATGTGTTTTTTTAGCTAAACTATTTTTATATCTTGGTTCACCATAGAAATGCATTTTTTATATACCTACTAATTGAAAGAACTTCGCATGTTGTTTAAAATTACTTGTGTAAATAAACCAATTTTGGCCCAAAACATCAAGACTACAACTAAACGATTACAAAGTCTTAGTAATACAAATCGATACATCTCGAAAATCAGTCTATGTTGCTACCGATTTATTTTCTCCTCCCTTAGCGTGGCATTTTGACAACTGTCAAATCAGGTTTCTTAGAACGACTCCACTATCAGTAGGTTTACGATTTTAACTTACTTAATTTCTTCACGCAAGCGTTTAGCATTGTGCTTTTGCCAACCCCTTCTCTTACTTTTTTGGTTGTGTTTGTTCCCCATTTAAAATAAAGTGAATAATCACAAAAATCGCGATAAACGCAACCAACCACCAAGCGACACAGCCTCCACGTCCGACGGCCGAAGCAGGACTAATGCGGACATGGGGGAAACGTGACGGCTCTGGCTAAAATGGACGAAACGCGTGCGAATTTAGGTATTTCCTTCAAATTAGTAAAATACAAACACATTTTAAAAATGTAAAGTGTAGACGTTATAGAAGACATGTAGTTTTGTTGTAAATCCAAAACTGATGATCTTCCGTGAAGTAATTACGCCGTACTAAGTGTTTATTTTGTTATGTAGAGGTATCTTTGGATGTTTTTTCTATCGAGGGAAGTACAAGTAATCGTGTTTCTAAAGTGTATGATCGATAGAGTGATTCCTTAAATATCTTACATATGAATTGCATAACTAAAGCTTCAGTAAAAACAATGCAGCAGGCGATCAAACGAACGCATTTTTTTCGTAATTACGTATCGTTGCCTCGGCGCACTCTTAAGTAAAACAGGTTTTAGCGCCGCTTATTTTTCTGTGGTGTGAATAAATATACACTTTTATCTGAACAGTGTTATTATTATTATTTTAATTTCATTAAATATAGTATCCGTACTCTTTTTGGTCGACTGTACAGGCGTCTACACCGACATGTGGTTTGAAATGTTAATCTGGCACCTCGCGGTCGACAGCTAAACCTCTCTGCATCGACATAATGCAGAGTACGCTGATCGAGAATTGTGTTTGTGTTTAGAACATCAGGGCGAATCGCAGCGTTCCTTGGAAATGGGCCTGCTAGACCTGAATAACAACTCGGTGTCATTCAAGCGGTCAAGCCAAATTAAGGCACTCATGAAAACTATAGCCGCACTTACAACTAAAATTAACGTGCTGGAATCAAAGGTTGACTTAGTTTTGAATCACTTAAATTCAAAAGGCCTGTAGCATCCACCGGTTTAGTGTCACGCGCCGACTCAGCAGCACCCATCGGTACTCCAGCAACCGCCACACCTATAGCAACCAGTATCACTGCAACATCCACCAGCAGCCAACAGGCCGAGGATATCTGCGTTAAATCGTGGAAACATAACTTTCGTGCCCAGACTCAAAATAAAAACTAAGGGCAAAGCAGATGTTAATATTTATTATCAGAGTGACTGCTGTCTTCGTTCGAAAACTGTACTTTTCTAAAATAGTATTGAAATGTGTCATGCAGATGTAATTGCGTTTACGGAAACATTTTTATCTACGCACATATCATTAGTGCTCTAAAATGCTTTCAGAAACCGTAGAAAAGGACCAGCACTATTACAACCAATTTTACCATGAGAACTTTCTTGTCTGTGGTAGTAGATACAATCTGTAATAGGTCTTAATTCTACTGCATTATAACGATATCGCGTTTGACGTGTTTTGGTATCGTTTATGTCACATTCGCCATTATTGTAAATTATATAAGAGTTATCAAAACGTTTACGATATGGAAAAACGACAAAGCCGATATCGTTATTAGTGTTATTACCGTGTAGAATCTCGGTCCTATATTGTTATTTATTACAGTATCGATCCTTTTAAGGTTACAAGTTTAAATTTGGAACAGTTGTCAAGACTCAAGAGGGACTCTATTCTAGTAACCTTAGATATTAAAATGTGTGTAGATAAAGTAGTGTATGCAACTGTACGTAATTAGGCCTTAAAACACTCGTATGATCCTATTATGGAACCACACTCTCATTATGCATAAGTGGCATAAACTTAAATAGCTCTGTAAATAACTTTGAATTGTTTCTTTAATTATTTATTTATTCTTCTTTGCACAATACAAATAAATGTCAAAAGTACAAATGGCGGATTTAATGCCTAAAGGCATTCTCTACCAGTCAACCACACCAAACACGGTGAATTGTTTCCTTCGAACTATGTTATACTGAGGAAGGACCGTGCTGGTGATGCAGGCTGGGGTGGAGTCCTCTTCGCGGCTAAAGACACCTAATATTACATGCGAGCAATCACTGACATTTACGGACTGACTGATGGATGACAAAGAAATCTTATTTGCTTTAATATATAAAAATAACATAATATTTCTTATTAGTGTTGTGTATTTGCCATATTATCAATATCAATATTTTAATGTATTAGAATGTCTTGAAAATGCTTTATGTAAGTTTCCTACACTAGATGTTGTGATAATTTTAACCTCTCTCGTAAGGTCATTTACTTTGCATGTCACTGGAGGTGATGAGTTTGATAATTTTATTGATTTCACCGAGCTATGTCAGTGTAATGTAGTAGAAAACGAACACGGCAGTATCTTGGATCTTGTGTTAGTAAAAGTTGCGCTGGGTAGTGCTGTGTCCGAGTGTATTGCCCTGTAAGTGCCGCTAGACGCATATCACCCCGGGCTTCAGTAGGAGCGCCAATACTGCTGAGCCAGCAAAGGGTTCTTATCTCTCTCCTCCACCGCCTAGTTTTCTCTGCAATTTTATAGAGCTAATCAGCCTGACCTTGTTGCTCTGTACAAGGATTTAGCCGAAATGGATTGGTAACCCGTGTGTGGGCTGAAGAATGCGGACGTCGTGGTAGCCTTATTCTACAATATACTGAAAGATTCCCTAGATCACTATATGCCGAATTGGCGTTCGTCTTACGGATGAGAACATTGGTGTGTAATGAGCATTCGGCGTCGAACATTCAATTGGTGTGGAGCACAGTAACGCTCAGCTCAACGTCCACACCACGCGAATGCTCCCAGTGATGACGCTCCTTAATGTGCCTCATCGATATAAGTACCCATCTTGGTACAGTCGAAGACACTGTTAACTGTACATTTACAAACGAACATAAACCTTTTCGCAACGTATTAAAGTCTACGGGTGGTCAGTTAACAGTGTCTTCGTGTGTACACGCCTGAATTTATCAAAAATATCCAATTAAAGTAGTTATTTTGTGGCCTGGAATTTAATAGGCAGCTGTTTCCGTTTTATACAACCTGAGTAAAAGAGCTTATTAGTTTGCACCGGGAAGAAACGCGGTGAATTGGGCTTAATATTACTCAAGGGCCGAAGTGTTATGGAAGCATGTTCGTAATTTGCAGATTAATCGATCGCCACTACTTATCATGGAGACATTGCGTTTCTTGATCTCAGGGAAGAACTGCTTAACAAGCTTGAGCGTCTGCAAAATACGTTTGTATAAGATACTTTTTTGGTTTACGGAAGTTTGACCGTGTATTCCAATACCGAGTGCAACTCAACTGGTTGCCCATCCGTCGTCGCAGGGATGTGCATATTCAGTCACTCCTTTTTAACGTACTTTTTAATCCTTCTTCTCCTTTCTATCTCTCCCAAAGGTTTAGTTTTTTGGCCGATGGTAGTGGACACCGCCTTCGGTCTAGCGCTAACCTTTCCCTTACTGTTCCATCCAACAAGACTCTTACCCTATGCTAAATCCTTTACGGTACGCTCTGTCCCATTGTGGAATGAGCTTCCACCACGCTTGAGGCAATCTGGACCCGTCGGTTTATTGAAGGAAAGGTTAAAGAAGTTATGGTTGAATCAACAAGATGAGTCTTAGCGTTGATCCTTAGCTCTGTTGTAGATTTTCATTGCAGTTTACGTATTTGGTAGTATATATTAGTATATATAATTATCTATGTATGTATTTTATTAAAGCAGTTTACTCATTCTTTTTACCTGCTACTCGGATGTATGTAATATTTTATTTTTATATTGTTTGGATAGGACAAGGTAACAACCTTGTCCTATCCTCTTGCATTGACCTTGCTTATTTTACGTCAGGGTTAACTGGAAGAGATCCCATATGGGATAAGATCGCCTATGAACATTATCTATATAGATGCAAATATGTCTTGTAATTGTTTATGTGCAATAAATGTTCCCAACTTCGATTTACACCGGTGCAAATGTTATCTACTCATTTGATAGTGAACTAGCAGCAAAAAAAGTGATATACGCAAGGTGACTCAAACAAGTAATTCATCATTGCCGAATAACCTAGCTCAAAAAAGAAGCTGTTAAAATTAAAGAGGAAAATTGCCTACTCCCATTGCGTAATAATCACATAATCATAGCGTTTTATAGAAGATACGTGAAATTTTTATGAATCATAACCTTAAAATATAGAATACGTTGCATATAATACTGTTTGCATTACCGACTTGAGCGTACAGCGCCATCTAGTATCATCGAACAAAATTATTTACTTTCCGCTACTCGCCACAAGTTGGCGCGCCTATGCGCTGGCCGCCACCAAGAAATACTTCATAAATGAAATGAAATGAAATACTTTATTCGCTAGAAGATATTTAACCTGCTGCCATTGCCATGAAGACTATGATTTGGATTGTGCTAACGTCTTTGAAAAGAGATTTTATAATATTATGTCTATGGAAAGCAAGCAGTCTTGGAGATGTCCACTTTGCCGGTCAAATGAACCGAAAATTGATAATAGTAACACCCCCGTCCGATCGCTCGCACAGCGCAACCTACCTTCAGACGTATACAACCAGGATAAACTGAGGCCTTCAGAAAATCTTGTACTCGATGCCAATGTCACCATAAGGAAGCCTAGACCGTACCTTGACAACACCGTGATAAGTGATGACTCCATTACATCACTCCAAGGACATACACTGTGTAAATCCCCTGAAAATTCCCCTTATACCAGGAAATGAGCAAATAACAGAGATAATAAATCTATACTTGCTGTCACGCAGGCTTCAATCCAGGAGCAAATAAAACACGCCGTATCTAAAATCACAGAGAATTTAAATTTTAAGCACGAGACCATCTGTGCCAAACAAAACACAATAAAGAAAGACATAAGTAGCTTAAACACTAAAATAGAGAAACTTAACCAGAATTGCCGAGAGCTCAAACATGAAAATGAAATACTCAAGTCGAAGATACAAGCATTCAAAACAAAAGGAATCCCGACTACCGAGGACAAATACATCGTCTTACACGGACTAACAGAATACAATTGGGAAACGGAAGCTGAACTGACAAATGAAATAACGAATATTTTTTACGATCTTTTGAATATGAATATCTCCGGTTATATAGAAGAAATAACTTTTATTGGTAGGAGAGATAGAAAGAGGCCAATAAAAATTAAGTTGATTAGTAAGAGAATTAAAAAGTACTTATTTGAACATTCGCATATACTTAAAGAAGCTTTGCTTGGCGTGACAAAATTCTTGAGTCCGGAAGAAATAAAACACAAAATAAATTTACGTAAGGCTCTTCAAAACGCGAGACGTAGTGGGCACCATGCAGTTATTAAAAACGACAAGCTATTTGTAAATGAAAAAAAACTGTCTGCTCTGTGCAAAGTCTTAAGGAAGAAAAGCCTCAAGCTTCTACATCACAGCATAAGCTAAAGAGAAATGACGCAACAACCATTGAGCATTCCCCTTCCGAAGGACCTGGCCCTACGACTTCACAGCCGCTGATTCTGTACAGTCAAGTCGTAGATGAGCGTACATATAAACCGATGAATGAAGTCACTACAAAAATGCCTACTTTTCGTGTCTAACTTAAACATTCTCTTCCAATACATGCAAAGCATTTGGAATAAAATGCATCTACTCCAAGCTTTTATAGAGGATGAAACAAACTTTGACATATTTTGTATTTACTGAGTCGTGGTTAAATAATGAAAAGTTACATTTATTCAATATATCTAAGTATAACACAGCCTCCGCATATTGTCGTGATCATCATGATGGAGGAGGCGTACTCATATACGATTATAAGCAAAGAGCGGAATTCTTCATAGCAAAAATCAAACTGTCAGAGGGCTTGACCTAACGGTTTTATCGACTTATCGATAAATATTTGTCACGTAACGAAACAAAGTTAAAGTAATGAAATCAGGCTTTTGGATATACATACAAACAAATTAACGCAGTCCCTAATTAGCTGACCGCCACTGTATTTTAGTATAATAGTAAAGAATAAAACAGAAAATACTTTTTTTTAAATTTTCTATATGAAACTTATCATTAAAAATTAAAAACAAATATTGCTAAGAGTAGGTAACTAATCTTCATTCAAAATAACAAAGTCGAAATCTAAATCTGTACTAAATATGTTTTCTTCATCTTCCCTGTAGTAAAAGAAAATAGTCATTATTTTTTCAACATTGTCACCTTTCAAATTACTCCTTTTTTCATTGTAGATCCATTTATAAGATGAAAACGAGCGTTCTACCTCAGTTGAAGTAACATGAGCATATTTGTAGTACTCGATAACGGTGTTTTGGCTGTAATCACTTTTTTCTATAAAATCAGCATATTTGCGTATCATGTCGTAGTCCGGAATTCTATCTAGTACTTTTTCAAGTTTTATTTGCACTGTCTGAGATCCACACCAATTTAGAATACTTCTCACCTGGTCAAGTATTAGAAGAGAGTCTAATAAGGATAAACAGGATGTTTGTAATTTGATTATTGCGTCAGGTAAAATGCCATAACTTTCTTTTATGTACAATAGATCATTTCTCAAATTATTGTGCTTAAGTACTCTTTTAGCTTCTCTTATTGCAGCCGACTCTTTTCAATTTAAGTTTGAAATTACTTCTGTAATACATTCCAAATTTTCTGCATAATATATAGCTGCATTAAGCCATGTGCCCCACCTAGTTATAATAGGTTTTGGAGGCAATGGTACGGATGGACAAATTTGTTTGAATAAGCGGACTCTATGTGGAGACTTTAAAAATATATTTTTTACGTTGTTTATTAAGGCGTCAACACTTTTATATTGAGATCGTATGTGCTCGCAGACTCTATGTAATCCATGTGCCAGACATGTAACATGTAGTAGATTTGGAAATGTAGCTTTTAAGATTTTACCAGCCTTTAGCATGTACGCGGCACTATCAGTGCTCAAAACAAGGACATTTCTAACATGCTCATTATATGAATGGTGCCAAATAAACTGCAATTGCTTTTTTAAGTATTCGGCCATTGAGTTACCATCAAGTTTTTCAAAAATTTTACTTCTGATTAAGTAAGATTTGCAACAAGAATTTTTCTTTAGTTCTCTTACAATCAAATTAGTGACACTTTTGCCCATCCTATTTAATGTTTCGTCGACTGTTATCCATATATATTTTCCTATCAGGTTCTTGCGTATGTCTTGAACTGTTTGTTGGTAAACTATATCTAAGTATACTTTTCTCAGCAATGATTCAACAGGAAGTGATTTTGATGTACAGGAACAACAAATATATTTTTGGAATTTTTTTATAAACTGTGGATTGTTAATCTTTTTCCATGGAATATTGCACGAAACTAAAAATATGATTAAATCTATATAGAATGTGTCTGAACTCGTACTTTTTGAGCATTGTGGCAAATGAGTTTTACTCACTAAATGACTTTCAACACAATGTTTCTTTAGCTGATGTAAATGAACGTCACATTTAGAGCAATATATTGTGGAAGAATCTTCTTTGAAACTAAGAGAAGAATCTTTCTGTATCCATTTTTTTATTGTTTTTCTTTTAGGATTAACCATTTTAGTAGCACGGCACGGAAATCACTCATGAAAACTCAAGTGACATAAATGACATAATTATGTGACGCTGACATGATTTACTTTAATATGGAGATGCAAGTTGCTTATCAAAGAGGTCAAATGTTACAGAATAATCTTTTAAGTTGATTGTGGATACCTAATGCGATATTATTCCGTAACATCGATAAGTCGATAAAACAGTTAGGTCAATCCCTCTGACAGTTTCATTTTTGCTATGAAGAATTCCGCTCTTTGATTATAAGGGATACGATTCAATACCGTGAGCTCTGGATTTAACATCTTTATCGTTAGAAATGGTTCTGGAAGTTAGTGCTGTTGAACTACCAGATTTGAACATTTTAATTATTAATATTTATTGGCCCAACAGTAGGAGAGAAATAGAACTGTTTTATTCGCGCCTAACGCCTTAAAAATCTTAAAACAAATTCCCCTAAAAGATAAAAATAAAAACATCATATTAGGAGGTGACTTTAATGTAGATTTTATTATAGACAGTTATGAAAAGTCCAGGTTATCCAACTTACTGTCATCGTATAACTTCCACCAAAAAATAAAAAAACCGACACGGGTCACTCAGACTACCTCCTCTTGTATTGACCTAATATTTACAAACTTTAAAATAGATGGTTCACAGCTAGATGTTCGTGAGTACGGTTTCTTGGATCACAGAGGCATTAAAGTCTCTCTATCTACTGCAACTCGGCTCCAAGAAAACTTTTCCATTACCAAAAGAACCCTTAATAAGACAAATTTAGATAAGTTTAAAAATGAACTCGGTGAAATAAATTGGAACCATATATTATCTCCGAACCTCACTGTCAATGAAAATTACAATTTATTTAATAAATCTTTGCAAGAACCCTAAATAAAAATATTCCTAAGAAAAATATAAAAATTAACCAAAATCAGAAAATAAACGACTTAACTAAAAATATCTTGCCGAAACAGAAGACTCTTGAAATCTATTCAGTGTCAAACAAATAATAAAACCCTGCGCAACAACTATAAACAGTATTGTAAAGAACTAAAAAAAGCAAAAAATAAGTCTAAAAAACTCTGTAATAAAAAAATATACGAAAAATCTGGTAATAAAGTTAAATCTATGTGGCAAATAATAAATAAAGAGATAAAAAACCTAGGTCCAAATATAATACTAATATCACAATTAAAACAGCAGTCAAACAGACAATAAAAGATCTAAAACAAATATCTAATTTATTTAATACTTTCTTCTCATCCGTAGGAAACATAAACTCACATCTGGTAAATATACCTTTATCTAATCAAGTCATTAAAACTTTTTTTCTTAAGCCAATAGAACCAGATGAAGTATACAAGATATTAAATAACCTCAAAAACAAGACATCATTTGGCATAGATAAAATCCCCCCCGTTCTAATAAAAACATGTGCTAAAATCCTAACCATACCCTATACTCTACTAATTAACCAATCATTCTCTGAAGCCAAATTCCCAGATGCCCTTAAAATTGCATTAATAAAACCGGTTTTAAAAAGGGAGACTCCTCAGACCTAAATAATTACCGGCAGCATTACTACGAGTACCTACCTCTGCTAAAATACTAGAGACTGCAATGATCACACGTTTATATTCTTTCTTCGGAAAATTTAATACACTTGACGATGCTCAACACGGCTTTAGAAAACAACGATCTACAACATTAGCATATATACGACACGTTATAAATGACATCGATAATAAAAGATATGCTTGAAGTAAGAGTGCGGCGCGGTAGGTGGGATTTCCCCCCTCCCCTACCTGCAGGGTGGAACCACGTAGCTACCGGGCTAAATCAGCTCAGATGACCACTAGGTATACCTGTGCCAAGCGGCTTCCTTTGTTGAAGATTTGCAAGGTTGATGTCACTAAATATCCGACTATGTAGCAAATGAAAACTGTGTACTCTTCGCAGACGATATTTCCATCCTTTTCTCTTGTAAAACTGTTAGCGAAGCTGAAAATAAATTAAATATTAACCCTTAAATTGGCAAAAATTAAAAAAGTCGTGAATTCAAACCCTATTTGATTTCGAACCAGCATAAAGCCAAGTTAAGGGTAACACAATTACTCACTGGTTAGAGTCACATAATTTAAAACTGAAAAATAAAACAAAAATAATCCAATTCAAACCTTACCAAAAGCAGGCACTACCCATTTCATAATGTCATAATAACATAAAAATAGAAACAGCTAACTCTGCGACCTTATTAGGCATACACCCGGATACTCATTTAACGTGGAAAATAAATATTCAAAAACTATCAAAACAATTATCCTTCATATATGCCCTCCAGCGCCTTAAACGCGTCACTGACTTACGAACTGCCCTCTCGGCGTACTATGCATACGCTTATTCCCGAATGCTATATGGGCTTATATTGTGGGGACATTGTTGTGAGGTAGATGCTGTATTTATCCTGCAAAAAAAGTGTGTCAGAATACTAGCAAATTTATAAAAAGGAATATGGCTTCTATCCATACCTATACCCATCCCTTTTCGTATCAGGTATGGTCGGGCTCGACACCCTAACCTCTCGGCGCAAGATGCATCTTCTAATGCACTACTGTCTCTTATTGAGAAACAAAATTGACAACCCTGATGCCCTTGAGCAATTCCGGCTATTTGTATTTGAGTTAAAGATGTTTCGTCACTGTCACTACTCATTTTCTTAGTTTATATTTTAACTTTTTAAGCTTTAGGTCTGATTTTTATTTCCACAGAAAAAACGTAAACTTCTTAGCTTTGAAAAGAAAAGTTATCATCACACCACCGGCGTCCGTAATATTGCAGTACGGTGCCAAGCTAAAAATAGTAGCCAATCACAAAGCGAAGTTTTTTTTATGCCCTGGGTACAGCAGCAAGTTTAAGTAGATTTTTGACAAATGACGCGATGCTGCTACGTTCCAAAACGCCTTACATTGTCAATTTTGTACCGAATCGAGTGTCCTTAAACAAGGGCACATATTATTTAAATAAGATGTTCTATATTCAATTTTTTTTCGGTTGGCGTATCGAAATAGTTATTTAGGTTGTTTCGGAAGTAACATAGACTATTCAACGATGAAAAGAGTGACGTTACAGTATTCTCTATGAAATCTTAATACACAGATTTTAATCGACGAGTACAAAAATATTTTTAAGTGATAACTGCTTTTATTGTTTAAGTGAATTTTTTAATACCAAATTTAAAGATAAATGAATGCAAGTATAATTCTTTGTAATTGTATAAGTAATATAATAATAATAAAATAAAATAAATAAATAAGTTATGTAATAATTAATGATATGTGCAATATTCGCAGATAATATTTTATTCTAATAATTAGGTACTAGCCCTACTGTCTTAAGTTGCTACGCCCTAGCAGGGTGTCACATGTATACCTTCCATGTAATTCCATTTATATACCTGTAATGTGACATGAAATATACGAATTTGAATTTCAAGATTTTACATACATACATACATACATACTTACTCCCGATGCGCCAAATCTGTAGCTGACGAGGAGGCGGTGGATCTTTTTGCTGATCAGTGATCACTTCAGTTCAGTGTTTTATGAGAATACGCCTCTTCTAGATGCTTCCAACGCCAGTTTGTATGAGACTCACTGAATACGTAGAGTCACTTGTAGAGAATTGGACCTGCTGCGTTGGCTGGTAGCTCCTTCTGACCCAGCACCGGATGGGATAACCACATTTTTGGTTGTGGACTATGTGTCATCAAGATCCTCTTGAGCAACCCTTACTCTACTTGTATAATTTCTCTATACTTGAAAATATGAGCTATCCCTCGGTATTGAAGGTATCGAGAGTAACGCCGGTTCCCCAAGAGGTCTCGTCTACTCATGTGTCATCTGATAGGCATATCGTTATATGTCAGTATTCGGGGAGGTCTTGGAGCGGTTGATAAACTGACAAATTATTTTCCAAGTATCGCATTACTTGACAGACTCGCAGCATGGCTTCCGCGCTGGGAGATTAACTGTCACTAACAATGCCACTTTGCTGACTATGTCCTTCAGCATATGTATAAAGCCGTTCAAATAGACGCAGTTAATTTAGCACCAAGGCATTCGATCTCGTTGACAACGACGTTTTATTGCAGAAACTCTCAGCTTTTGGGTTTAACATGTGCCTCTTGGCGTTCTTCACTAGCTAACTGAAGGATCGAAGGTAAATTGTTCAGGAATTGGTTACTCATCTAGGGATTAAACTCGGTCCGGGTGAGTCAGGGAGCACACTCGGCCCTACCCTGTTTCTCATAATGGTTCATGATCTTCCGGCGGTTGTCAGTAACAGTGTTTATTGTTTTCCGATAACTTGAAGGTGTTTGCGGCCATAAATAGGGACCCTGAGTGAAGCGTTGCAGTCAAATATAATCACTGTGTCTGACTGGACATATGTCAATAGATTGGATTAGCAGGATATCGCGCCATTCAATTGAACTTAAAAATATCCTGAACTTAACTAAAAACCATCAGCTCCTCAGATTTTAATAAAAAACGCTTACTTATTACCCCCTTAATGTTTTAGTCCTGATTTTGTTGCATAAAACATATTGAAATTATGAAATCCCTTACAGTTGTTTCGCCTCTTCGTAGTTTTTTAGCCACTTTTTTGTATTCTTTGTTGAAGTAAATGTCCCGGTTTCAGCGATTTTTTTTAAGAGTGCACGCCAATCCTATTTTAATTTTCCTATCCGAACGCTTTGATTCTGTTAAAAATTTCTGTATAAGCCAAAATAATCCAGGATGTTTTGTTAGTTTTTTTATTAAAACGGCAATTCCAGCCTTCCACGGGATTTGTTGTGCGGTGAATTTGGGCGTAACATGACAGAACTGACGGACTGTATCTAGGATACCAATATCTTTCGAAATATTGCTGAAAATTTCTAATTTCAGCTGTGTCTGGCATGCTTTGTCTGATGAATGTCCACGCCGCCGGTATAAATTCTGCGGAAACTAGAGGAAGAGCAGCACACCATCTCGTAATTTTCCGCCCTTGTCCTGTCAAAGTTACATTTAATGCCTTTGATTTTTTCCAAACAGCGGCATTAAAGTGTCTGTAACAAGCGCTGGCTTCAACTTCTGGAAAAACTCTTGTAATCGCAGTCATGGGAGCAATTTCGAAGTCACATTTGTAGTGTTTCTATAGTTATACTTAGTTTATTTTTTATTAATTCGAAAAGTTTGATATACGTTTCTTCTCTTTTATCTGGAAGTATGGCGTAGATGACTGGTACAACGTTGGAAGAAGATTTTGTTGATTTTACATCTAAATGTATAGTGTACACTTGATAGAAATCTCTGGGTGCTGTTTTGAACGTCCCGTCTCCAAAATATTGGGCTTCTTTTAGTTTTCTCATTGTTTTTCTCGCTGTTTTGTTACAAAACACGAACAATGTCTTTCCATCTTCATGTTCAGCATCGTCATATATAAAAAAATCGTTAGCTAAACATTCAAATATCTCGTTTATGTCGTCTAGTAATCGATCCACGTTCAAAAATGTTTTACGGCATCTGTACAATGTATCTTTTTTGGAAGTAAAAGACGGTGCATCCAAGTTATTTATGTTTTCAAAGTTTCGGTCAAATATGTCTTCAACTGGGCCTAAATCACTGCAAACATCTTCTTTTACTTGATTTATAGCCAATAAAACATTGTTACTAATATAGTCCCTTTGACACGTGTGATCTTCGCCAGTTCTTCGTAGAATCGTAGTCGCAGCCTCGTTGATGGTTATCGAAGCACTGCACAAATCTCGATGGACACATCTCCACTGCGTACTACCGCTTTTATTTTTTCTATTAAAATTGTACCGGTAACCATCTCTTAAGATTAAGTTTTTCTACCTTTTTGGTTTTTGGTAAATTCAATCGGAATATGATCACTCATTTTTGGTGAAACCAAGACCTTTGGTAACTAGCAAATCATGCCTGACAGAGCCCTGACAAGTAGTATTCAACTGTTTTTTGTTTTATCGTCTAAGTATTATAAGTATCCTTCTTAATCTTCATTGAAGTGGCCAGTGGTAATTACTAAGGAAACGTTGTAAAAACTAGTGTCTGTGAGAGTTGGCCCGCTAGGTAAAATCAAAGGTGAGTGGATATGTGAAGTCCCCATTCCACACTAAGGCCAATGTAGGGATTATTATTGGCCATCTCTTATGACAACACCTAGTATCTACTTAAACAAGCTTTTTCCAGACGGGACGTTTTGCGAAAGGGGCGTTATGCAGATGGGTCGCTTTGCGTAAGGGACATTTCGCGAAAGGGACAAAGGACATTCTGCGTGTGGGACGTTATGCGCCCTAACCGTGCAGTTGTAATTAAACATGTTTTGTAACATATTTTGCTAACATGTTTTGGTAGTTTTTTGTCATAAAATTCATAATAATAACGATTTTTATAATATCTAAATAATTGTTTTAGCTGTTTATGTAAAATTAAGGGGAACTAGTTTATCTAAAAGGTCTCAATAATCTTAATTTGGCGTATTTATGCTAAATAGTTTTTGAGTTATAAAGGGTTCAAGAGTGGCTCCAAGTTTTTCGCGTAATATTACAAACGAGTCATGCTCGCCAGTTCTCTTTTCTTGGCTTGACACGTTCCCACGTGTCTAGATTAGATAGTGCTTGTCCACGAGATTGAATCTCCAATAATTACTTGAGATCTCGCGAAATCGAAACTGTATATTCCTAGTTTAAATAGTACATTATGTATCATCTCGCCTTCATTCTCAGAGTGGGTTAGGCACATCTACAGAAATTCCAACAAATCTATAATGAATTGTCTTTAATTCTATTACCATAACCATATATTGCTAAGAAATTTATTAGTTCAACCTTAACGTTAAAATTCTTATTTTTTGTAAAAACATGAAATCTAACATGCCAACGTGATTTGAAATGTCATCGTCCATAGACTCATTTTAAAAACAAAACACCATGACACATACAACAAATTTATAAAGTATTTTTTGATAAATATACAAATTTTAGTAAAAATATGATATTCTTTAGTTAAAAAACTATACACTCGTTTAGTTATATAAGACAAACATTTTTTTTTGTAAAAATGGCATCCAAAGATGATAACGCCAGTGGCGACGGTGGCGAGGGCGAAGAGCAGAAGCCGCAGTCGCCGCCGGAGTCCCGTTCGGTGGCTCCCGACCCCCTCATCCCTAAGGCGCCCGATGTGGAGCTCATCGTGGACGGCTTCGGGATCATGCCCAAGGGACCACTAGGAAGCGCAAGGACGTCGAAGTCAAAGAATGACGAGGACGGGTCAACGAAGAGCCCCTGTGCCTCAAGTACTAACATTGATATCGTTAGAAGGTATACTTGGAGGACGAAAAACAGAATGACAGTACAGGTAGGCGCGTTAGTCCCTATCAATCAAGTACAGTACGAGTTACTTGCCTCGTTTAGCAACATGTTATGCTTCGCAACAACAATGACTGAGACACCAAGAAATAATTTTCTAATAAGTATGTCCAAACTCAATAACATTTTTTAAATTATAATTTTTGAAATATTACCGTAGGCAATGAATAATCGTTTTAAGTAACTCGTTTTAAAAAGTATTGCGGTTGATAAAAATAGTGTATCCGCAAAGGAGCAAAAAGTACATAATTGGCAATTGTTAGTTAATTTATTTTAATTAGATTATTAAAAAGGTAAAATATCAAAAAAAAATCCAAATATTTTTATATATTTTGCATCATC
Source organism: Acleris holmiana (assembly GCA_949316455.1). NCBI lineage: Eukaryota > Metazoa > Arthropoda > Insecta > Lepidoptera > Tortricidae > Acleris > Acleris holmiana. The sequence continues at coordinate 61,458 of CASGFW010000038.1, read as the reverse complement.
ACTCATCATCATCGTCATCAGTATGTCGGAATGCTATATTTAAAGGTGCTCTTTCATCGGAGACACGACCAGAGATTGAATTAGAATGCATTGAATTGATTTTTTTTACAAATCTGTGGTAGTAATTGTCTGGATTCAATCTTAATTATTCGCCTCCTAAAAGCATTTTTTTCTCCTGTTAATCCTATTTGGTTATGCTTGTTCGACAAGCGATTTATTGCGCTGGCACGTTTCGTATGTATGTAGAGGAAAAGCCCAAAATATGGACCACCATATACATTTTATGAACTAAATCAAAGGATTTTCAAGTTAAAGAAATGTAATAAAATCGAATCAGTCGAGAAATTATCTGGCAATCTTCTAAATATAATAAAAATGTCACAAAGAAACTAACGTTTAACAAAAACTTCGTAATTCTAACATTATATAGACCACTTTGTTTTTAATACGGCCTAGGGGTGCGTATTATGGACCATGAAAATTAAGGTATGACAATTATCCATTTATTTGATATATACTAGATACACAATCAGCAGGAAAAATGGCAAGTCAAAACTACTGCCTTATCGACTCGGGCAGTAGTTTTGCTATTAGTCTTGTTCCGACCACAGACAGTGGCAGTTGTCAATCATGACGAAATGTGCAGTGAAAAACTGCAAAAATAATAACAAGAAAATGAAAAAAAAGGCTGGAATGTCTTATTTTACGTAAGTTCTACTTATTTATAAACAGATTCTTGTTTAACTTATAATGCTTTCATGATTTTTTGTAATTTATATTGTACAGTCAAGGTCATAAATATGTATACACTTTAGTACCTTGTCACTTTAATCGCTGTGACAATTTCATATGGCAGTTTAAACATGACGTTAAATAGACAAGGCACTAAAGTGTATACATATTTATAACCTTGACTGTACGTAAAAATGATGACTTATCACGAAACAAAAATATATGGAGTAGCTATTACTTTTTAAAACTTTAATTAATCGAGTTTGTATGTTTTGACTTATGACCAAAAAAATGTTTATAGAGGTTATAATATTCTTATATTTTTAAATTAAAGCTTTCCACGAAATCCTCTACGACATGCAAAATGGGTCGCAATATTAGCACGAGATAGGCGTGATCAACTGTTCAAGCCAAATAAGTCGTCTGTTGTGTGTTAGACCTATTTTCGTACCACAGACATATATACCACAGAGAAAGGGTTTAGTAGACTGACTAAATCTGCAATACTTGTCTTGAATGTAAGTAAATGTCACACAATACTTTTAATATTAATCTCAAAAAATAAAAACGTTACAATCATCAAATAAAAGTATCTGTCAGCTAAAGTGAGCCCTTTCCTTTTGTTATACATACAAATCTGTGTGATCTGTGTTTATCAGAATTCAAAGATTCCGGGGCAACCGTTGAGTTTATCATGTATGTAAATAATATATTTGTCATTCTTAACACAAGAAATCTCAAAGACCATGGGTTCAAAAACCCACTGGGTAAAGACAATGCCGCCGATATTTTCGCATATATTGCCGAAGCTAAACGCTATTTTACTTTCTTAATTATTAGAGTGCACCGAAAAAGGACAATCAAAACAAAAAAATAATCTCGGATTGTTTACTCTACAGAAGAAACACCGCTCTGGAAATCTCAGTCGGGTATGGGCATAATCGGACTTATTATCATTATTATTATTACTATCGGGCTCTTTTTTCTAGAAAGCATAGAATATTTGTACAGATCTCTTGTCGTCGAATCGCAAAGCATGTCGTTTCTCTTGTCTTATAAGTTAAGCTAAGATCATATAGAATTGTTTTTTGGCAACATACGTAGTCAGGGGGGATAAAACAACAACCCCAACACCGTGCAAGTCAAGGCGGTCTACAAAAAGCTTTTAATGCATTTAGAACTAGGAACTAAATTTTCTGGTAACGCAATTCCATTGGATAATATTCTTATTTTAAATGGTCAGCACCCGATGTCCCATTTGAACATTACGTCTGTTGGGTACCGCGAGGATACCGAAAGAGAAAACAATAACCAATCACAAGAAGAATCAGCAATAGAAACAAATATTCAAGCCAACTGTGACATTTTGTCTTCAGATCTTGATGAGTCTGGAAACTGTTGTGATTACATCAAACAAGTCATAGGATATATTGCCGGATACGTAGTTAGGAAATTAATAAAATCAATTCGGTGCAACATGTGCACAAATTCTATTTTAGCTAAGGAAAGGCACGATTTTCATAAATTAATTGATTATCAAAAACTTAGGTGGGCTTTTTTACGCATCCCATGATGTATTTGCCGTGTGCAAGAAAACAGAAGCTTTCATACAAAATAATAAACGAACGGAAGAAACACAGAACCATACTAAAATAGGGTCAAATGTTCTAAAAACTTTTATGCAAGTAGATATTTTTAATGCGACTACCGACGAAGCCCACAATAATTCTCATAGAATTCTGACAATTAAATCTATTACCGGTCGATATTTAACCGTCCGTTTACATTACAATGCAAAAAAAGAAAGCATCCAAAGTAGGTCTAAAAGACAATTATAATATAATAAGTTAAACTTATTTCAAGGATTTTAGGTTTTACTTTACGTTTAGTTAGTTAGGATAATATCTTGTTTTGTTTGGAGTAAAGGAGTGTAATATTTTCAGGGTTCATGTATGTATGTATGTACGATTCTTTATTCCACCATACTTTCTAAACGCCTGAGCCGATTTAAATGTGTGTCGCTAGAAGCCTGTCACCATTCCGGGTGACAAAGGATACCTAAACTGTTAAAATTGAAATAACAACAAACGACGGGACGGGTTTTTAAAGCTTGATTTAATTATTTATTATTATTGTTGTATATATAGCTTAAGTTGTGTAATACAATAAAATTTGTGAAACATCTCACAAGCGTTTTTTTTTTAATTTGTCTGTTCGTTATAATTAATACAATATAAAAATGAGAATTGCGACTCCATTCGTCCGATGTTCACTTTTGTCGTAAATATTGTGATAATGGCCGTTCCACTAAAAAGTTGCAAATATTTTGAAACGTTACTTTGCAGATTTGACACTAGACGTCAAGTATATTAAAGTCTTTTTTGCATGAATGTTTAAGATAAAAAATAGCGATGTTAGCACGTATCTGAATACAGCTGTCAATGTCATTTGGGACAGTTTATAACAACATTTTTGTAGCGGATTGTGTATCTAGTATAATTATATTCAATCAATGCAATTGGGTTATCCCAAAAAAAAATACCACTACTTTTTATTTTTTTTTTCGATAAAATAGACTAATTGAAGACACTAATTTCACGGTTTTTGCATTTAAATCAATATATTAATTAATTTTAATTTTTAAAGAAAATGTTTTTATGACGTCACTACAAGCTGGTTGTTTGAGAAATGCTTTAAAACTATTGAATTCGTTTGAGAGTACGCGTTTCTGTCAGATCACGTAAAATGTCAATGTCAAGTCATGTCAATATAGGTAAACTAAAGTATTAATGGTATTGTGAACGTTATATTCTTATACCTAAATCATACTTACATAAGAGCTTTAGCTCCACGTATTTCAGGTACGTTGTGATTGGAGCTGTCTCCCAAGTATGTCAATATCCTGACTATATCCACTTTGGGTAGATTAGTGGAATCAGCCCTTACAAAGTTTAATAAATGTACAGCGTTGGTCGTCATTATAAGCAAGAATATCGGTATCCAAGATCTGGCGATGGTCAATACGAGTATGTGTAGCAGGATCGTCAGATTCCGTAGAATTTGAAGCAATGTTGTTAAAATGTAGAAAATCAGAAAACGAGTAGTTATATGTTGCACACCAAACAAACCGAAATTTTATTTTTAGTTTGTTGAGTTTGACAATTTCACCCACAGACTAGCCTACGGGCGGAGGTTCCAAAACGGACTTGATTTTAATCATACCATTTTTTTAAAGATCTGACCTTGTCATGTTTATATACAGTTAAAAATTGTCTTAATTTTATTAAGCGTTAAAATAAAACAGAAATAAATAAGACAAAATTCGATATACATTATTTATTTATTACTGCATTCCGGACTCATATTATATGCAGTACTATGGTTGATCACAGATTAGACACAACTTACCAATGAAGATCGTGACGTCACTAAATTACAGGTCAAATAATGTCAAATGATAAATTAGAAATAACTATTTAATACTAATTTTGTAAAATAATCTGATAACAGGGAATGGTTCTACAACCCTTTTTCTCGAAATGGTTTTTAATCACTATACATTACAAAATTATGGGATAACCCAATTATCACAATATTTTATAAAAGGAATAATTTTGAAATTTGTAATCACTAATCAGCCTTATAGGTATGTGGAATAAATATAATTTTAAAAGTCCTCGCTTTAAATGCTTACTAATTATGACAATTTTCACATAAAAATTAAATGTCTCCTACACCAGCACATTCTTTATGTGACCAACGCTGACTAAAAGGACACTGTATCCATTCTTCTCCACGTATGTAATCTGAAGAGAGATCGTAACAATATAGACATTTAGCATTGTTAACGTTGTCATTATCACTTTCATCCGTGTCATTATTTACTGAAAAAATATCGTATTCGAAACTAGAAGGCTGGCCCTTTCTTGTACTCTTTCTTTTCTTTTTAGCTGTAATTTTAGTTTCTTTTTGCTTCTCTTTTACTTTCGCTTTTAGTAGGAGCCTTTTTTGAGCTTTTCGTTTTCTTCTATTTCTTTGACGCATTTTTCTTTTTAGGTCCTTTATCTAAACAAATAAAATATTAAAGTTAAAAAGTGAAGTAAGGCAAGAGTCCATATTACGAGCAGTTCATAATACGGACTACTAGTCCATATTTGAAACTAACTATTGGTGCATAATATGAACAGAATAGGAATTCATTCATTTGTCATTAAACATTATTTAAATAAAAAACAAATAATACTTGACCTCACACGCTACAACAACAAAGTTTGCTTACAATATAACGTTTCTAGGAGACGGAAGTACAATAATAAGTGTTTGTCATGAAAGAAGTAATAGCCTTACAAAACTCACTGAAAATTTCCATCGCCCAAAAATTTAAATCGACGATAAGTGAGTGACACATACGTTCACTGAGTTTGGCGGCGAATCACTAGCGGGGAGCCGCACCTCGATGGCGTCCAAAGCGGCCTACCACCACTTCGATAGGAACGCCGGGTGCGCCAAAGTTCATATAAAATTGCAAAGTAGATTATTGGAAGTTCGAAAATGTTTCTTACAAAAATTAATTTCCTAATGATCATTACTTATATTTTTAGTTAATAACTATCGCAACTCTAATAGTACTTTAAATTTATATTTTTTATCAATATAACGATTTCTTGCAATAAAAATGAATGTTATAAACATTTTTAAAGATACCTTTGTTTATTCCTAAACTGTTTAAATATAAAAGTCAATATGCAGAAAATACTTATAAGTAGGTTAGGTTAGGGTTATATTGTGTCCCTTAGAGCAAGCAAATGTTTTATTTTGGCAAATATCGTATTACCTATGGGAGACAGAATTTCCTTATTTGTAGCGAATGAACAAGACGAATCAGGGCAGAACCGACTCGGATAGGTTAGGTTAGAAGGCCAAGGCGGGAGCTGAGCTCCGAGGTTATATTTTTATCTGCCCAGAAAAACTTCCTTTCGATAAATGCATTCAATTTTAATAATATAACTACTAATTATATGAGTACAAATAATACTATCATATAAGAATATACATACATACATACATAACATCACGCCTTCATTCCCAGAGTGGGGTAGGCAGAGCTACAGAAATACCAACAACTCTAAAAAGACTTGTATAAGAATATAAAGAAAAAAAATCTTCAAAAAAAATTATAGGTCCGCATACAATCTTGGTCACAGTATTATGTTATGAGTATAAAAAATCGAAGTACTGCATATTATGAGTAATACTAGTAGTACTACAAAATTATAATGAATAATATTCTAAGAAACAATTTTCTAACAAATGATGTTTATGATCACAAAGCGGTATTATAAAAATGAAATCTAAATTAAAATTGTATATGAGCCAATATGAACCCAGGAACGCCACCTAGCGAGATATTCGTGTGGTCCATATTATGTACCTAGTCCATATTTGGGGCTTTTCCTCTTCTTATGTACATTAGTTTCTGAATTCAGTTGCATTTATTCCGTAAGCCTCCATCATAAAAAAATCTCATAAAAAATGTTTCTTTAAACTAGCAAACTATTACTCGTAAGTAAACCCAGTAACCCTAAACCTTGATTTTTAATTCCGTAAAATTCTGACGTTTTTTGGTTTTACCACACTATAAAATATTCTTTAAATCGATAAGTCACATTTTATCATCACTTAATACTATTAACCTTATTTTTTCTTTTTTAGCAAACAATGTTATGTACTTTTACATCATGTTAAATGTTAGGGAAAATCTTGCTTTTAATATTAGATACGTTTACTCTGCCTTACGTACGAGTATAATGGAATGGCAACAAATTCAAATGAATGCCAAACACGTCAGTCTGTCAATAACATCGACAATAAAAAAATGTTTGTTACTCCTGAAGGGTCAGAACATCAGAATTCTATGGAATTAAAAATTAAGGTTTAATGGACGCTCAGCTTACTTTTCTGAAGTCTTACTTTCTGGCTCGAAGTCAATTATTTTTTATCAGAAATTACGTGACACGATGCCAAGTATATAAAAATTACTCATAGTAATAGAAAATAGTCAGGACATAACCTTTATCGATAGTATTAACATCAAGTTGGCGACACCCCTATCACTTTAAATTGGCGCCACCTACCGTCCAGTAGCTGAAATACTTGACTTAATTTTTTTTTTCTATTTAACGCCAGATGGCATTTGTGACGCTTATGGTCAAAGATTTTTTTTTCTATTTAACGCTAGATGGCATTTGTGACGTCAAAATTTTTATACGGCATTGTTCCCACTGGCCACTCTATAGGTATTACTTATAATAATTAATCTCTGCGCGATGCCAACGCTTCGTAAAATTTCGCGCCTCGCAGACCTTGAGGCGGCGTCGCACATCTGTCAATTCCTGAAACACTAATTACAAAACTTTCAAAGCCCCCTTTTACTGCACAGTTATGACGTGTCGAAAGAAAGTGACAGGACAGGGTTAGCATAATGGTAGCTACATCGAATTCGATTTGGAGATTAAACACTCGGCGCGATCCTCCTCTAGCTACCTTTATTATGTTTAGCACCTTTGTTGTTTTTGGTTATTTAGCCTTTTCGCCGCCATTCACTTGATACAAAAGTCGTCTTCAAACGCCAATGACAGTTGCAAACCACAGCTAATTTCAACCTTATGTCACAAATACTGGGGTCTATATGTCACTGTATCTGTGACAACTATGAGCGTCGATGGAGTGGTAGGCACGACATTACACGACACCTTTAGGTGGTCTTGGCGTTCAAAGGGTAAAAGGTTAATTTTGCCACCTCTCTTAATTAAGTAATAAATCAAATCTATCAATACATCACTACATTTTCAACGAAAAGAATATTTCGTAAAGTAAAATATAAGTTCTCAGCTCTCATTCTATTTTCACCTCACAATAATATAAAGATACCTCAAAATAAATCAATGACGTAGCCTGCATGCATGCATACACACACCTGGATACGCACACACCTGGTACACCTGGATTTGGTCGTACTACTTGTGCCAGGCATCGGCGCGGCGCGCGGGCCCGCCCTCTAGGCTATATAGCGGCTCTATGTTGCGCATGTTCCATTTTTAGTCAATTTTGTCCTTATATCTACTAAATCCCACAACAACACTAAAAACTGACGATTTGCACAACGAATCACACAAATTTTAATTAAATTTAACCACCGCTGCCACCATGATGTGAGTAAAACGCGTAGATGCTTGAGAGTGATTTTATTATTTCTATTATCTACCCTGCCACCGACATATTTATAACTTCACTCACAACAAATAACGCGCTCAATAGGCTCAGGCCTGAAATATGCGTTTTCCAAAAATTTACAATTGTCAAAACGTCTGCGTTCTCACAATGTTAGCACTTCTATTTTGTCAGCTTTCTCAAAATTACTGGTATTTAAAATGTGTATAGTGTCAGGAAGCCGTCTATTTATAATGTTTACATTCCTATAATATTAGCATTACTGTAAGTTTTGCTTTTCCGTTATTTTCACTTTTGTATATAGGCTATGTCTGCTTTATTTCAAATCAATGTTCTAAATTGAAAGGAGTTATTTCTTGGCATTCTTACTCTTTGTTAAATATCTATAATTATAATTACTGTGCAGTATTATTCATATTATTATGATAATTATTATTTAAAATGGCCCCTTTCCTGTTTGAAAAACCAAAAAGGAAAAGATTGTAAATGTGGCGTTCATGATTGCAAAAAATTTGGGATTAAGACTTTTCTGGAAAGCGAAAATTGGTATTGGACATTTTGAGAAGCTGACATTATGTAAAAGACGTGTTGACATTATGGAAAACAGCCATTTTGGGAAAAATACATTTTAGGAAAACGGATATTTCAGGCCTGAGCCGCTAATTATGAGCTGACTTTGGTGTGAGGAAGGCTTACGAATAATAGCAAGTCATTATTAAAGATTTAAATTTTATATACAGGTTATAACTTATGGTGCAACCATAACTTCCATCCAAGTCCCTGACCGAAAAGGTGTTCCTGATGATGTTGTGGCGGGTTTCGATACATTGGAAGGTAAATAATACGCTTTGCGCTGTAGCATGTATGACGTGCGCAATAGAGAAAGGCTCAGCGGAGATTAATCGAGATTAATGTTAATCAGAGTACTTTCAACCGAAAAACCCATACTTTGGCGGCACGATAGGGCGCTACGCGAATTTCATCCGCGACGGGACCTGCGTGGTGCGACCGTCGGGCCGTATGTACATGCTCTCGACTAACAGAAACCATCACCATTATAATGGAGGATACGTTGGGTTCGATAAGGTAAATCGTGCTATGGTTATTTGTGTATTGCAGTCTCGTTGATAACTACACATCGCTAACTTGTGGCATTTAGGTAGCACTTGACAGATTAGTGATGATGAGACAAGTTTTCTAAATGTCTTTTCAGATAAGATAAAACAAAAAATTCATATTACCTACATGGTCTTAACATATCGCATCTTTAGAACAATAGTGACCTAAGTAATGCAGAAATTTTAAATTTAGAAACTGGTCTCTATTGTAATAAATTTATGACTTGAAGTTTGAAAGCTGAAAATTTGAATTGGGTCACTATTGTTCTGAAGCTGCAAGTGACGAAGTAGGTTTGATCACTGGCTTAAAACAATCTATATTGTGATTCATTTACTCGTAATAATTATTACAAGACGTGTCGCGAAACATAGGATTTTTCAAACTGTCAAGTGCTACCTAAATGCCACGAGTTAGCGATGTGCATTGATAAAATACGAATACTGAACACTTTTACCTTCTAAACACCACAGCCGGCAGCAGTTTACGTGCCTTAGACCGCTTAATGTATGACGCATAGTAGTACTCAGTGCATCATCGTCTGCGGCACGAAAGTCCTCTTGTACGTGGGCGTTCTGTGTCCCAACATACTCATCCCGATTGGAATGTTAAAAAGTAAAGGTGATCTAATTTTCATATATTGCTGACTAGGTCAACTGGAGATCGTACGTTACGGGTAACAAAGTAATTATGAGTCACGTATCGGAACGTTTCCAAGAGGGGTACCCTGGCACCGTGATGGCTCAAGTCTCTTACGAAGTCACTTGTGATAATACTATCAAAATTGAAATGAGATGTACCACAAATGAACCAACAATCGTGAACCTCAGCCATGCACCATTCTTTAATCTTGGAGGACACGTATGCATTTTTGATTGCTACATTAACATTTTATAACGCAATTATTGTCTTTTGCACATACGTACCTTCGGTAGAACAAGGGCACAATTGCCCCTTTAGTCACATTGTACATTGTGCCCTTTGTTCAAGTGGACAAGGGCATAATTGCCCCTTTAGTCACATTGTATATTTTGCCCATGTTCTACCGAAGGTGCGTATGAACGCTTCGTGATAGTAATTATTCATTATTTTAGCATTCTGGTTGCGAGTCCATGTATGATCATATATTTACGATCAATGCTGATAAATACACGGCTGCGGACGACGACGGAGTCGTTACAGGTGGGTTACTCGTATGCGTCTTTTTAACCACCGACAAAAAAAAATCAACGTCGATATTTGTGATAAACCATAGAAAACTGTAATTTTTGACGTATCTTGAGACGGGCATTTAAACCGAGATCAGTTTTTTAATACGGGCCTTAGGGTCGTATTAATAAACTCTGATCTTGACTGTAAGACGTGACGTTTACTTTGACGTATCTTGTGACGGGCATCTCAGCTGAGATTAGTTTATTAATACAGCCCTGACTTTGGCTAACGGAGGGGGAAATTTGGACGCGGTGTTTTATAATAAATAGTTTTAATTGGTATAGTTATTAGCAAGGTTTTATAATAATCGGTTAGCCCGTTTAAGACACCCAATAGGGTTAGACAAGTTGTATTCGACAATCGTTAGTGATTATACTGATTGTTTCGAATGAAAAATATATGGAATTGACGTTAGTACTACGTCACTATCTCGGTGTCTTACGTCAATTCCATACATTTGTCTATCGAAACATAATCGCTAACGATTGTCGAATGCAACTTGTCTAGCCCTACAGCTCTGAAAAGGGTTCGCTATTACATCAGCGTTTTTATTCTATTTAGTACTAGCAGTTATTACGTATGAGCTTTAGGTTTTCGATAGCTCGCTTCAATATTTTTATCAATATGAGTGTCATAATGTACCTAAATGTAAACATAATTTGTTGCTCTTTAGAATGCTTGGAATTAAAGTAATACAACATATTTTGTCTCTAGTAGATATCAGGATGCGTTGAATTTCAGGCGAAAAGAAAGTGGTCGGTGGTACAGTGTATGACTTCCGAGTGCCACGCGTCATGCGCGTGATGATGCCTAAGATACCACTGGGTGGCTACGACTTGAACTTCTGCATCACACAGGGCACAGAGCAAGACTTAACGTTTCAAGCCAGGTAAAATTACAAAGTTTATTATAATGAACAGCACCCTTGCCTATGAGAAACGTTGTTATCCGTCCTTTCATCTCCACGGCGTCGGTCTATCAACACCTTTTTCAGTTAACCGGATAAAATATCGACGTTCAATTTATAGTATACTTACCAGCGACCAGCCCTCGCTTCGCGTAGATATATGCGAGTTTTCTGTAACTGATGGTGAAAACCGTATCAAAATTATTTGCGTCGTTTAGAAGGAATTAGTGGATATACATACTGACAGACGAAGTGAATGTGAAGAAGAAGATTAAGATATTGGAATGCACAAGGCCTCATCATAAATTTAAAGGTAGAAATTATTTAAAAATAGTGTGCCACGGATTTGAATTTAATGTAAGGTATGATTAGAATTTTCTCAAGTTAATAAGGATATTAACCTGAAACGCATAGAAAATCACCCTGGTCCCCCTTTTATTTTATTTCAGAAACTACTAAAGACAATAATCGCAAATATTTTACATTAACTAAGGGGTAGTTCATCACATCACCATACAAAATATATGGTGTTATGAAATATTTGGTCACTTTCGCTGTTACAATATATTACAAGCTGACGTATTACTTATTATAAAATAAAAAAAAAAACTTTGTCACAAAAAAACAGATAACAGTTGTAATTAGACTATCAGTAAAAAAGCAAAAAGGAAAGAAATGGGATTAAGGTTTCTATGTAATTACGTATCAAGGGTCGAATCTTCAGAATCCGAAACCGACGTACATGCATGAGTCAATCTTTGCTTAGAGAGACATGAGAGGGTGACAAGTTTAATTCCATGTAATTTTGTTTTCGTTAAGTGGCTTAAATTCGATTAGCGAAATTCCTGCTAGTTTGATTCATAAACTGCATTCTTAAACGCATTTCTGTAGTCGTGACAAGATATCTTATCGGTCCTCATTACTTGCCGGACAACCTCAACGGGGATAATTATTTGACTTTTTTACAAACGGATCTCCCGGAGCTGATGAGTGATCTTCCGATATTTGAAGAAGATAGGCCCATTATCTTCCAGAATGATGGTTGTCCGGCACACTACAGACTAACTGTCAGGCAACATCTAGACAACGCATTTCCTAATGCATGGATAGGACGGCTGGGCCCTATTGCATGGCCGGCACGTTCCCCAGACCTTACTCCTTTGGATTTTTATGTCTGGGGGCGTGCCAAAGAGCTTGTTTATAAGAATGAAATCAGCAGTAAGGAGGATTTAATAGAAAAATCAATGCGGCATTTACAAAAGTGAAAGAAGAGACTAGGCTGCGTGTCACGATTACAGAAATGCGACGAAGATGTAGGGCGTGCATTCGTGGGAGAGAAGCACAATTTGAACAACATTTGTGAATAAAGTACTCAGTGTTATCATTTATCTTTTCCATAACTATTCCTATTATTTTAATTTTTGTTACTTGGTTAAATTTACTCCAGCATTTTCAATTTCGGCAGGTTATTTATTAAACGTGGGGCGTGTGGTTAATAAATTCTATTATTACTCTTAAAATGATTTTTACTAATGGAAATTTACCAGCGATTGTTAACTTTAACGTATTCACCAATGTTCATAACGGTGGTATCAGTGATTTGAAATCTTCGTGAGGAAATTTCAATGTACTGCGCAGTATTATTTTTTCTTTTTTTTTCTTTTAAGTGGCGTATCGTTGTAAAAGAGAAGTTTTTTAATTAATTTGAAATCGTCTATGACTTGTGTTTTTTTTATACTTGTCGAAACTTAAATGTCATTTTATATTCCACATTTGTCATAGCTTAAAGGGCCCATATTTCTTTTTTAAAGCATGCTTGTGGGTTTTGGTTTCGTTTTAAAATAAAACCATTATTAGAGCATCATTTAAAAAAATATGGGTGGCTTAAGTTGCTTAGATATCTAATTAAGAAGGTTTAAAAGAAAAAGTTTGAATATTTAAAAAAAACGGAAAAAAAATATTAAAAAAAACTATCATCTTTAGCATAGGGGTCACTATGGCAAATGTGTTCCAATCGGACCGAAGTATTTCCCATTTTCGTTTGTCGAACCCGCTACCAAACACCCTGTATAACGGTATAATTTTGAATCAGTCATGCTGCTGCATGACTTGTCAAATTTAAAAACTCAACGCAGTTCCTATCATTATCTATTGAAGACTCTATCGAAAAAAGGTGACAATCTCTTTTAGCGAGTCAAGTGCCATTCATTTACCAGTTTGATTCTTGTTTTATTTATTTATTTGCAAATGGGATGAAAAACATTGTTTGTATCACGGGAAGCATGCGGAATACAAACTTAGAAGTTAAAAATCCCCTTCTTCCGGTCCTTGCTGCACAATGTAGGTACCATTAATCACACGCATTTACTACATTGTAGAAAATATTTAAGTAGATGGTTTTTGTTGTATAGTTTTTGGACTATCTATTTGCCCAATCTAAAGCACGAGTTTGTGTCATGTTAGGTGTTTGCTAAGGTAGAAATTTGTTTGTTTGTCTTATTTGAACAGACCAGGGCTGAAGCCCTTTAAAACGGTAAAAAGTGAATTAAAATAATAGTAGGATACTACAAAAAATTAAGGACAAACATTTTTCGGAAGATCTGAGGCTGGGAAGTGGAAGGGGGTGCATTTTCTGAGAACATTTACTATAGTTTGTTTTTGTACACTATCAAAAGTAGAGTATTCAACGAACAAAAAGCTAACAGACTTTTAAAATAAACAGGGCTGGAATTCTACAAGGTAATAACGATATCGTTTTTGACCTGTTTCCGTATTGTCAACGTTTTGATAACTCTTATGTCATTTACAATAATGGGGACTTTGACATAAACGATTCTTAAACGTGTCAAACACGATATCGTTTTAACGCACCTGAATAGGGGCCCTGATATTTTGACGTGGGAATTTTCGATTGAAAATTAGGGTGATTTTTCGATATTAAGAATAGGGTCGAAAAATAAATATTTTAAATCAAAAAGTGTTACAGTATTTGCGGTATAAAAAGGTAAGTTGTCACCAAATTTCGTGAAAACAAAAAACCGTTTTGTAGAAAATAATAATGAAAAACCAAAAACTTGGTTATTTAAAATGTTTACATACATTTCGAGGTTATGTAGAAAAAAGTACAAAAGTCGCTGATCCTTTTATTACCTACAACTTTTGCTATTTATCTTTCTTCCATATGACTTGTACTCGTAGTTTTGCCGGAAATCGAGTTAACCCCTTTTCCCTTAATTCAAGTTATTAGAGTTTACGCCTACATTATTATTATGGTGTGACAAAACACTACTGACTCATCATTTTCGTAATTTTTATCCATGATATCCCCGTGGTAGTGGCGCTATGTCAGTTTGCACTGGACGAATATGATAAATAAATTACATCGGCAATAACGGTATCTAAAAGTGAGATTATTCTTCTAAAGAGAGACCACGTTTTATATGGAATCGAAGGTTGAAAGGCAAAACCCTTCAAGCGACAAAATGAGCAACATTGAGTTATATACATATTTCGTATTAGCAGATTTTTCTAATTCATTGTAATCGCTTAATTGTGAATTAAAAAAAATGTCGCTTGAAGCGTTTTGCCTTTCAACTGTCGAAATTATAAATTAATAGATCAATTTATTCAAGTTATTTAATTGAATAAATTAATTGAATTGTAATGAGGTTTTGTAGTGTTTGTTGTCATTATTATTATTAATACAACGTGTTACAAAATAATCCATCAAAAAGAAATTACGAAAGTAGTGTCAACCCTAGTATGCTGTTTACCTAAGATACTGAACTGACGTTATTTAACAAGGATTGACTACTTTTGTAATTTCTTTTTTACGTATTATTTTGTAACACGTCGTATATGGGGTTGATAGACTTGCTATTGTTTTAATTTAATCCAACGAGACGTTTAATAAATATAACGTAATTATTTTTTAATGTGTCGCAGGCTTTACGTAGGTACGTAGGTACCTAACGACTCTTGTTTATTTTTAACTACGTGTTGCAACTCCGTACGCGTACTCAGGAATCGACAATTTTCAGAGATATTATTATAATGTGGTATGTTAATGGAGCACTTGAACGAGCGTAGACGAAGCAGAAGTTTTAACGGCTGCGACGGTGTGAGCGGGATAGAAAATAATACGGTTCAGTAAATACCTATGAAAGTACCTATGTACTGTTGTTACAAATAAAAACTATGTAAATTGAAGATTTAACACCTTCGCTCGGCAGGCCCGTGACGACCGTGACCACGATGACGTTTGACTCGTTCGATCCATCCTTTCAGGATGGGCGCATCGGGGGGTGGGCGTTATTACGTTGTTTTAAATTGTGATAATCATTGTTGTATTTCTAGAGCCCTCCACCCAGCCTCCGGTAGAGTGTTGGAAGTGTATAGCAACCAACCGGGCATGCAGTTCTACACGGGCAACTTGCTTCCCGATCCGGAAAAAATAGTGGAGGTTTGTTATATTTACCAGTTTAGCCGAATTCTTATACAGTCGTGCCTCTCTGCATTTATGAGTAGCCCATATACAATGTGGAAAGTTAAAGATATTGGAGTGAGGGGGGCCGAAGGGTAGCTACCGGTAGTTCCCGGTCCGAAAACCTCGCCGCCACGCCAAAATTACCTTACGAGACCATCTTCTAACTTTTTAATTATGTATGTAAGTATCTAATGTCAATCGACGAGATTTTTAATAATATAGGTATTCAGATTGTTTACGAGTTTTTTTTCATTATTGAATAAAGCTTCTATAGGGTTTACTAGCTGTTGCCCGCTAATGAAACCGCGTAGGTGTCGGTTCTCGGTATTTCCTCGGGAACCGTCCAATTTTTTATGATAAAAATACTTTGTATCTTTTCTCGTGACTCTACCTATCTCCATACCAAAATTGATCGATATCCTTACAGCGGTTTAGTCGTGAAAGCGTAACAAAGACAAAGTTACTTACTTGTAAGTGTAAAATTGATGCAAGTTGACCTAATGACCAGTGCGCAAAACACAGGACGGTAAAATTGTACTTAATGGCGATCGACGGTTTAAGGAAACTATTAACTTAGTCGTCTGTTGGTCCATAAGAATAAGTACTATTAGAAGGGCAACTTCAGCGTCATTGTATGGATTAGACAGCAAAGCCGTCAAATAATTACCTACAGCGCCCCACGCCCCGCCTTACCTCTCTCTCGCCTGTCGCTAAATTAGGGTTGTCACAAGTAGGATATATAAAACTAACTGAGCCCGCAACCTCGTCCGCGTAGAATTAGTTTATTTACCTGTAAAACTATACGATAAACTACAACCTTTTTTTAACCAGCGGAGTCGGATAAAAAGTACGCTTAATATTTTGCGTCTCTACAGAAGCGGACTACTGTGTCCTTGACAAATCTAACAGTTAAAAGGTGCAGTTTTAAATAAAACGCTCATCCGGTTCATCAGTGACCAAGAACAAGATCCTGAAGGCAAAACACAATTTTTTACTGTAGTGTTTTAAAACAAGTATTGTAAAATCTAAATAAAAAGTGTACAAAGTAAAATAGTATATTTATTTATTTTTTACTCTTTTTAGTTAATGTGTTTATGTTAAGTACAAATAATAAGTAAAGATTCAAACTTGATTGATATCGTCCTACAATTCTCGTAAAGAACGTGGCCAAATACGGAACTAACAATTTCGTATGGTAAATCCACAGTTTTCGAAGACAGTGGCGCCTTTGAGAGCTTCAAGCGCCGATTCTGGGTGGCAACCCGCTAGTATTTGCTGCGATAAATAGTCCTGGACTGTTGACAGGCCACGCGGGAGCGCGGCGGGGATGAAGTTACCCTTCTAATAGTACTTATTCTTATGGTTGGTCGCAAAGCCGAAAGGATGCCAAAGATTGTCATCACAAAATTCTGGCATAATACCCTAACGCGTTAAAAAGGTGGTGTGACTTAACTGTTAAGTACAATTTATTTATGAAAGATAAAACCTTAAAAAGTGTAACGAATTTTTTTAGAACTATTTAATTTTCAATATGTAAATAACATGAAATATTTCTCCACACTCCCACACGCTTAACGGACCACAGTGGTACAACACACTCGTAGCGTCATCCTCCAGAATAATTTCTCCCAGATACGACGTACTTTGACCCATTTGTTATGTTCCAGTAAAAATAAATATTAGCTTCTGTCAATTCTGCAAAGTCAATGATCTCAGTACCATTTATTGGTTCTAAAGGCAATTTTTTTCGGGGTTATCCATGTTCTTCGACTAGTTTAACTAAAACATTCTCTGTATCTCTTTTTTCAGTCAATCCTTGCAATATTATTTCCGCTGTAGAGTCATCGAATGTATTGTTTTTGCCATATCGATACAAACAAACATACGATTAGAACTATGAATCCTCGAGTTCTAAATAAGGAACAACGTCTAAGAAACCGTGATCTAGTACAAATATATCTCCTGCCTTCATTACAGTACACCGACCATTAGGGTCATCCATGATTTGTCAAAGTATTGCTGCATTGTTGAGGTTGGCTAGAATCGGACCTAACATATCGACAATATAGCCAGTCGTCGTGCAAAAGGCCTTACAGAGCGGTGTTTTTTTGACCTGAACATGATTTTCTCTGTTATTCGTTGTTGGTACTCTTCTCATGTCGACAATGTATTCCATCGCATATCAATATCAGGCAATCAGTAGTATTGTTTTTTTTTTTTGCAACGCTACTACTTTGGTTATCTTATTCTATTAACTATTGTCGTGTTTGAGAATGCATACCAAACTTGTGCGACAGAATATCTTTTTCATCAGCCTCTATGACACTATAACAATATTCAGATATTAGTTGATCTGCTTCGAGCTCAAAATATTGTACATAGGTATATTGTCTATTAGAAACACCAGGGCTGGGATTCTACGCGGTAATAACGATTTCGTATTTGACGTGTTTGTATTGTCAACGTTTTGATAACTCTTATGACATCTACAATAATGGCGACTATGACATAAACGATTCTAAAACACGACAAACGCGATATAGTTATAAGGCAGTAGAATAGAGGCCCTGTTCGTAACTTAGTAAAAAATAATATCAAAGCTTGCATTACTGTCCGCTTAGAATTATTACCCATTGATGTACAAGTGATCTCTTTTGTCAAATCATTGATGTTTTCCTAACTTAGCGCAGTTAAAACATGGACCTGCTCCTCTGAAATTGATTGGTCTTTTATTTTATTAAATAAAGTAGAATCCATTTTTTGCGCTCCGCTGGTCTGCTCTCTACATTATACCTCGATGACTGGCTTCTGTTCGGTCAGAGTTATCAACAATGCCTAACTAACATCAAATTAACGAAACAGCTGTTAATGTCATTAGGTTTCATTATCAATGATGAGAAGAGTGTCCTGAGACCCGCGCAGTCATGTAAATTCTTAGGCATGATTATAGACTCGCGTTATTACCAACTTAGATTACCATCTGATAAACGAACACGCATTCGATCGGAGCTTGAAAGTTTTCTACATGTCAAACATTGAAAAATCAGACAACTGGCACGACTTACTGGCTTACTAGTTTCTGCATGCCCAGCCATGGAATACGGTTGGCTTTATACGAAGGAGCTGGAACGTTGCAAGTTTCTTAATCTACAGGGCCATGATAACTATAATCGTATAATGAGCGTACCCGATTCCGTCCACCCTGATATCCAATGGTGGTTACAGAACATTGATAATTCATATCGTCGCATCCGCAGCGATGATTATCGAATTCAAATTTTTTCTGACGCCTCAACTACGGGGTGGGGGGCGGCCTGTAGAAGTGATACGGCAAGTGGTCAGTGGTCTAACTCCGAACGAGAGAAGCACATTAATTACTTGGAGCTTCTTGCCGCTTTTATCGCTCTTAAAATCTTTGCGCGCGATTTATATGACTGCCAGATTCTCCTCCGTCTGGATAACTCAACTGCAATAGCGTATATTAATCGCATGGGTGGTGTTCAATACCCCCACCTTACTCAGGTGACAAAAGAGTTTTGGCAATGGTGCGAACAGAGGAAGCTTTTTGTACTCGCATCCTACATTAGATCCCGCGAAAATACTGTTGCTGATTTCCAATCGAGGAAGTCCCATCCGGATATAGAATGGGAGTTAGCGGACTGGGCGTTTGATTCCTTGTAAATTTAACTCCCCAGAAATCGATTTATTTGCAAGCCGCATAAATAAAAAATGTGCTAAATACATCTCTTGGCACAAGGACCCTGACGCTTATGCGATAGACTCTTTTACTGTCCCCTGGACGAATCTTTATTTCTACGCGTTCCCCCCCTTCTCAGTAGTACTGAAAACTCTGCGAAAGATTATTATAGACAAAGCTCAGGGTATCATGGTTGTGCCCTTATGGCCAACGCAACCATGGTACCCTGTGTTTAGTAAACTTCTTGTCAGTGAAACCATTACCTTTCAACCGCACAGCAACGCTTTAATTTCTCATTCCAGTTCCCGACGGATACACGACTGGATTACCCTGGTTGCAGGGATATTGTGCGGATCGCGTTATCGAGACGAGGCTTACCACCATCCTCGTTAGATATAATGCTTGCATCGCTGTCATTAAACACCATAAAACAATACGATGTTTGTCTTAAAAAGTGGTGGCTTTTTTGCCAAAATTACTCCACTGATATTTACGAAGCCTCTGTACCAACAATCATTTATTTTCTGACTCAACTGTATAATGAAGGATCCCAGTACGGGACACTTAATTCGTGTAGGTCCGCCCTATCCCTTGTGCTGGGACCGATAATATCAAATGATGACAGGCTTCAGAGATTTTTTAAAGGCGTTTTTCGTTTGCGACCTCCACTTCCTAAATATAACGTAACTTGGGATACCAGTCTTGTCCTGGATCATTTAAGTGGTTGGTATCCCAATGAGGATTTAACTTTAGAAAAGCTTTCTAAGAAAACTGTAACATTACTCGCTCTTACTACAGCTAACAGAGTACAGACTCTCTCAAAAATTAATATCAAAAACGTAGATATATATTCAGACCGACTAATCATTAAGATTCCGGAGATCTTAAAAACCTCTAGAATTGGCTGTAGACAACCTGTGATATACTTGCCCTCTTTTATTGAAAATCTTTCAATATGTCCAGTCGCTGTACTAAAATGTTATTTAAGTAAAACTGAGGCATTAAGAAGATCTGATAACCTCTTTATTGGTATTAAAAGGCCGCATAATCCAGTAGGCACACAGACACTCAGTCGATGGATTAAAACCACGCTGAGCGAGGGCGGGGTCGTAGCGGCGGTGTTCAGCGCGCACAGCACGCGACACGCCGCCGCGTCGGGCGCGCTCGCGCGCGGGGTCAGCGTCGACACCATCCGCAACACCGCCGGCTGGAGCGGACATTCTAACACATTTGCCAATTTCTACCAGAGACCCATCATTGGAAGCGACGAAAATACGTCTCTAGCGCTTGCTATACTAAATCGACACAATAAAAGTAATAAATAAATTATTGAGTAAAAATAAAATAAGACATTATGTGTATACATAAATATGACCTAATTAAGATAGTCACTTACTTTAAGTTCCTTTATTACAAAATCATTGTATTAGCTACCTCGGGTTCCTTCAGTAAAAGATGATATATATTTGAAAGTGTTTACTTATTCTCCATTAGGTAAATTTAAACATTAATTAAAATATAACTCTTAACTAGTTCCATCACACACCCACTTCACCTGTCAGAATGCCCGCCCATCGCATTCTTCTTTTTTTTTTTTATTATCGCTATCATCGGTGTTACCCTCTCAATACAAAATATCTAAAACTTAACTCAAATTAAATAAAGGTTTTTATAAAATAAACATACAATTTAGAACTATTTAGATTTGCTAACAGACGGCCATTCTGTAACAGGAATGTCCTCATTCCGAAAGAGTCTCGGCCATTCTCAGTAAGCAGTATGACCTCATACTTAAACATATTCAAATAATCAGTTTATAATAATCATGGGTTCTATATTTTTATTTTTATTTACAACATAATTAATCACATATCGAGCATAAACGACCCTTTTTTTTTTTTTTTTTTAAGTGTCTTTTGTCTTCGCATCGAGCCGTCACCGTAGACCAGCTGTGCCGAAATCGTGAAACTTCAGTTCAAGTCGAGCCACCCGCGGGCATCGCACAAGAGAAATACATCATTAGCTTCCGCTTGCCTCCCGAGGGCTCGGCCTGCTAACACATTCAGTAGTCAGTACTGCCTCCCGCGGGTCAGTCACTGTCCATGACTCAACTTCTCGAAAACTTCATATTAACAGATGATTATTTTGATCTCTGGTAGCGACCGATGCTAGCAGACGACCCTAGGCTGTAAAGAGAAGGAATAGGAAAGTAATTTTTTTTTTTTTTTTTTTTTTGAAATGCAATTCCCAGGGAATGTCATAGTGTTTTTTTTTTTTTTTTTTTTTTTTTTTTTAGTCTGTCTTTAAATTACCGTTAGTATTGGATTCTGAGGTTGATAACCAATCATCGTTCTCGCTTTCATCGTTCGTACTAGTAGCAGGAGAAGACGCAAAGGTGACCCATTTTTTTAATTGATCGGCGGGGAATATATTACTATACTTGCGTTTAGAATGTCCCTTAATATCTGAAACTTCGTACCTATCTTTGTCAAGAACTGCTGTTATTTTAAAGGGTCCTTTAAATTTTGGTGCCAACTTTTTACTTTTGCCTTTAACTGGGTTGTGATTAGGAATCATAACTAAATCGCCCTCTTTATAATACTTTGTTGGTGCTCTAGCCAGATCAAATCTCGTTTTCATTGCTTGTTGTAAGTTAACAATGTTATTTTGGACATTTCGTCTTATTTCATCTCTTTCTTCAATTACTCTGTCCTCCGACAGTCCAAGAGCTCCCCTTAATATACCTTCAGACGGCCCTGTAGTTCTATGGCCAAAAACGATCTCGGACGGGGACTTACCTGTACCCTTATTCACAGTATTGTTGAGGCTCCATTGTAATTTGGGTACATTAGTGTCCCAGTCTTTTTCATCCAGGCCATAGTTCATTGCAGACAATGAGTTTAAAATCGTTCTATTGTAGCGCTCAATTTGTCCATTGGCACGTGGAGTTGCTACTGCATTAAAAACGTGCTTTACTCCAATGGACGTTGTAAAGGTTTTAAACTCACTAGACGTAAAACTAGTTCCCTGATCCGAAATAATTACCTTTGGAGACCCAAATGTTGCGAATATTTCTTCAAGGACTTTAATGGTAGTCTTCGATTTCGTGTTCTTTACTGCTTTGACGAATATAAATTTACTAAAACCGTCAATCAACCCCAAAATATACGTATTTCCACGTTTGCTTTTGACGAAGGGCCCTAAATGATCCATATGGATTGTGTGAAATATAGAATTTACTTTTGGAATAGGATGTAAATATCCAGTCTTTTTACCAGACATTTCCTTATTATATGCGCAGTTAATACACGCGGATACATATTTGGTGACAAAGCGTTTCATCTTTGGGAACCAGTAATCGGCTCTCATTTTTTCTAAGGTCTTTTCCAACGCAAAATGACCTGCGTCATCGTGGTTGAGCTGACATAACTTCCACCTAGCACCACTTGGCACAACCCACTTTAACTTACGACCTTCCCGTCTATATAATTTATCATCCCGTAAAACATAGTTTTTAGTGATATCTTTTATATCAGCTTCGCTTGTTTGTAGGATCGTTTTTATATGTTTAAGGCGTGGATCGGTCATCTGTACAGTTTGAAGCCATTCGCTAGTGGTGATATTCAAAACTTCAAATTCTTCCTGGTTATCCGGTGCTGACACCGGGTTACGACTTAACGCATCTACGTGTTGCATATTACAACCAGGTCGATATTCGATGCTAAAGTTATATTCTTGGAGCATTAGCCACCATCTAGCAACCTTCGGCACTAAGTCTCGTTTGGTTAACGTCGATCTTAGCGCGTTGCAGTCTGTTACTACGGTAAACTCAAGTCCAATCACATAAACACGAAACTTCTTTAGTGAAAGAACTACAGCTATGGTTTCAAGCTCATATGAGTGCCAAAATTCTTCCTCACGTGTCGTTTGACGACTATAATAAGCTACCGGACGCAGTGGACTATCGCTATCTGGTCTTTGTAGCAAAATACCACCTATTCCTACCTTGCTAGCGTCGCAATGTACTTCAGTGTCATAATTTGGATTGTATAAAGCAAGTATAGGTCGTGTTATTAATTTAGTTTTAATTTCGTGAAAAGCTGATTTTTCTGCTTCGCCCCAAGTCCACGGGACATCGGATTTAGTAAGTCTGGTTAGGGGTCTTACAATAGTTGCGAAATTGTACACAAAACGACGAAAGAAACTAGCAAGTCCAACAAATTGTCGGACCTGATGTACGTTAGAAAGCTCTGGAAATTCCGAAACAGCCTGAATTTTAGCACTACCCGGTCTTAAGCCTCCTTCTGAAATTTCGTAACCTAAATAATTTATTTCCGTTTGAAAGAAAAAGCATTTCTTAAGATTTAGCGTTAGTTTTGCCTCTCGCAAAAGGACGAATATTTCTTCCACTTTTTTAAATGCTTCTTCAAATGTACTTCCGGTCGATAAAAGATCATCTAAATAGGGTAAAGCTAGGTCAAAACGTTTAGATCCTAAGGCCTTATTGATCATACTTTGGAAGACTGCCGGTGCGTTGACTAACCCAAAAGGCATTCTGGTGTATTCGTAATGTCCATCAGGAGTTACGAATGCTGTAAATTGCCGAGAATCCTCTGACACCGGAATCTGATAATACCCAGATGCGAGATCTAAACTTGTAAACCAGGAATTGCCACTTAGTCGGTCAAGTTGGTCCTCTATAACAGGCATCGGGTAACTATCTTTAATAGTTTTCTTGTTTAAAGCCCGGTAGTCGACACACAGGCGGTATTCTTTATTCTTCTTCCGCACAAGCACAATAGGGCTTGAATAAGGTGAGTTAGACTCCCTAATAATATTACTAGACAGAAGGTCACCTATCATT
Source organism: Acleris holmiana (assembly GCA_949316455.1). Classification (NCBI taxonomy): domain Eukaryota; kingdom Metazoa; phylum Arthropoda; class Insecta; order Lepidoptera; family Tortricidae; genus Acleris; species Acleris holmiana. The sequence continues at coordinate 37,214 of CASGFW010000038.1, read as the reverse complement.
TCCCTTACCTTGGCCCGTTCACTGAACGGAAGACGATAGGGCCTGTAACTAACAGGAGTATTATCGTTTAGTCGGATAGTCATCTCAGTAACATCAGTCAAACCAAGTTCGTGTAAGTCTAAAGCGAAACAGTTTCTGTATTTGTTTAACAATTGAAGAAGTTCTTCTTTTTGCTCCTTAGTAACTTTAGGGCCAACGTTGATCATATCTATTGTGATGGGAGTTTTAACTTCAGCAAGTGAACTCTTGTCTTTATTACACGTCGTAACTGTATTGACATCAAGATGAGTTGTATGCATATTTAAAGATTCGTTCAGTCTAACAGCACGAGAAATAAGCTTAGCGTTGTGTAGTGTTATTAATGCACGGGACCAAATTAAAACTAAACAGCAGCCCTTTCCACCTTTAAATTCATATATCCCCTCAAGTATCGCATACTCACCCCCCGTTTTCAAACAAAGATTGCCGGGTATAAATAATAATCCGGTGTATGGTGTATCAGTACGGACCTTGAGAGCATGAACACCGTCTCTTATTGTTATGTCATTATCGTTAAATACATTAATCCGTTCAGCCTCAGTGTCATCACAGTAAAGTGTTAACTGAGTACTGGTTTTGTGGGCTACGACAGTCGGTAACTCGGTTAACGACTGACCTATCAGGACATCAGTGCTTAATAAGTTATCGGGCACAACAAATGCTTCTACGAACGCATCCACGGCATCAACAACAATACGAACTGTTAATCTACCTACCGGTACGATACTACCAAGTGCAAATCCTTTAATTACAGGTAAGCTAGATTTATTTAAATCTAAGTTTTGCTCCTGAGCAACCTTCATCTTAACTAATGTACACTGACTTCCAAAATCAATGTAAGCCGTATAGTTTCTGCCATTTAAGGTAACAGTTTTGTAATACTTGCCGTTATTTTTCTCCTCAGATGTAATTTGCAATACCTTTCGGACTTGGTCATCAGTAGTTTTGTTGTCATTTCTGTTCGTAGTAGTGTTTGGATAACGTTCTTTGTCAGACGACTTAGTTTCGGCACATTCTTGGCTATGATGTCCAATTCGATGACATTTGTCGCATCGTTTTAAAGGTTTAGTGCATAAAGTCGCTGTATGTCCAATTTCAGAGCAATTGTAGCACCGAACAAGCTTGAATCTATTGCGTCCTTGTGACAGCCCCGTCGGTTTTGTTGTTGAAGCTATATAAGAGCTATTTTCATTCGATCTGAAATTATAACTTCTGACAGGCTGTCCAGGTCTTTTTATTAAATTCATTTTTTTTGAAATGCGCCGCAAGTACCGAAGAAGTTCTGATGGGCGGTTGAAGTTGGAGCCCTGTGCGTTTAGTCTAATATTATTATCAAAGACTCCATCCACAATGCAGTCGACTGCGTCTCTCCCATGTATCTTACACATTCGTACAAGCCGCGCTTTATCATGGAAATATTCTTCCAGAGATTCGTCTCTTCTACTCTTACGTTCAAGCATCTCTGACAGCCTGTGAGCGAAATTACGGTCATCGGGGAATGTTCTCAATATCTTGGTTTTCCACTGACGCCAACTCAAGTCAACGGAACTCTGACCATGATACCAGTTTTTGGCAAACCCGGAGAGCTTTGGTAGTGCGTAATAGACAGTCTGTTTTCCATCCCATCCATATATTTTAGCAGTATCGTCTACTTTCCGTACCCAAACTGCAGCTGTTTGTGCATGGTTATCAGGATCAAATTCAGGGATTACATTTTGAGCTCCTTCAAAACGAGTACCTCTAATACCCATGAGTTTCGAGAATTTCTTAAGAAATATATCTGATGAAGTACGTTTCTCAATTCTACCTCCCCGGTGATAACGGTAACTGGATTTATGGCGGCTTGAGTGTGAGCCTGACGAGCTACCGGTGCTAACTGAGTAACCATGACGTTTCCTTTTACTAATCTTTGATCGCCTGCGCCGCCGCGGTTCACTATCACTATTACTGGTGGAGGAGGTAGTACTCGTACTGGAACCCGAGCGAGCTCGAGCGGTTCGCCGACGTGAACGTGATATACTAATATTACGGCTACTACTTTTGGCGGTAGTTGATCGAGTGGCGCTACGACGACGGGAACGACTGCGATACGAATCCCGCTCTCGCTGATGCCGCGGTCGTACATTCGTTCGGGACCGCTTACGTCGCTTGTTATTGTTGCGGTTCTGCGTTCTAGATAGTCTATCCGTGGCCTTCCTTTTACGAGGAACAGGCGGGGTACCGTCAGACCTAGCCGGTGATACGTTTGGGCTCATGTTGTAGTTTCTTTCGCTTTTCTTTTTCTATTAATTTGTAATTTTCTAATTAGGTATTGGTGCAATCTTGAGGTTGTTATTGTATAGTAAGTTAAGGAAGGGAACGGGTAAGGAAGAGAAAAGGAAAGAAAGGAAGCAAAATTAAATTATATCCAATAAAATATACATAATAATGTAGAAAAGGAAACAGCTGATCAAAAACAATTTTTTTTTTTTTTTTTTTTTTTTTTTTTGTTATTTTTGTAGTACTAAGGTAGTAAAGATCCTTTTTTTTAATCACATAAGAGAATCTAAGTCATGACTACCATTTATAACGGCATTAAAATACAGTGCAAATTAAAATTATATAATTCGTAAAATTACACATTCACCGCCAGCCACTGGACATTTTAACATACCAAGGCCCGCATTATGTCACCGGAATAGAGTGTGTTAACTGGCAATGTGACCACACTAAAACAACGTACTAAGCCAGTGAGGCTAGACAAGACGCTTAACGCTAAAGTACTTAAACGATTTTCGAAAACTGTCCGAACGGATCGACGCGACCGTCTGACCGTTTATATCAACCACATTTTTAACAACGATAACAATCATCGAATGCAACCGGTAAATCTTGCTTAGATGTGTCAACAAAATACAAGCTTAGTTACGTGCAGTCGAAAGCATAAATATCTATACAACCATCGCGTCAAATATGTGTATGTAAACATAGACCTTATAATCATTGGCATAGAGGCGTGTGAATATTGTTGTCATCTTGGGAACGTATATATATTTATGACTTTGACTGTACAATAAAAGAAAACCCAAACATCCATACACCCATTGCATCAAATATAAGTATTTATACACAAACCTTATGTTAGTGACATAGCATAGAGGATAGATTATCTATGACGGTTTGAGATTGTATATACATGTATAAATTTGACTGTACAACTGACTAGAGAAAATTCCAAAAATACACACAAAACGGTATCCAGTTGCTATTCAAATAACAACCTTGACGCGTGGGATAGACTTTGCAGTATCATTGAAATAGTCATCGATCAATGGATCATACAGATTTAATTTTCTTTTTGACAAGTAAAATGTTTATTACTTAAGTAGGTGTTTGCCTTAGTTCAAAACACAAATCTTTTGTTGTTATTAATGTCGTTAGCAAAGGTATTTTGTTGGAAGTGGTTAGTTTATAACGGGTTGTCTATAAAACTTACCTACACAATCCTTTCCAATATTAATTTAATATATAAGGTACCAAAGTCGCGGTACATCCAACTCGTTAAGTATTAAGAGACTCAGACCCGTCTTCATTAAATCAAAATACTCGTACGCAGAATGGGTTCAGCAAAGAAACAAATTAAAGTTACAACATACCTGTGGGCTTCTTGCAACGTTCTTACCACTTCGGAAGTATTAGCTACCTCGGGTTCCTTCAGTAAAAGATGATATATATTTGAAAGTGTTTACTTATTCTCCATTAGGTAAATTTAAACATTAATTAAAATATAACTCTTAACTAGTTCCATCACACACCCACTTCACCTGTCAGAATGCCCGCCCATCGCATTCTTCTTTTTTTTTTTTATTATCGCTATCATCGGTGTTACCCTCTCAATACAAAATATCTAAAACTTAACTCAAATTAAATAAAGGTTTTTATAAAATAAACATACAATTTAGAACTATTTAGATTTGCTAACAATTGTAATTACTGTACCAAGTCGATTGATAATTCAGTAAGGATATTTGGGGTATTTAGACTTATTTAGAGGTAAACATCCTTTAGTATAGGTAGTGATAATTTTCTAATCAATAATTGTATTTTCAGTTAACACGTGAAAATTATGGTTAATGTACTATTTAACAGGTACGATTTAAGTAAACGATTCTGTGCTAGGGTGATTATGTGATTTATACATGGATAATATTTATATACAAGTAAACTTGTCAAAGCTTCAATTAACATATATGTAATCTTACCATAATTTCAATTTGTACACTTGAGCAAAATGCTACAATGTTAAAATCTAATTGAATACAAACTTAATGTGGACTTTAGTTGTGTTATTCATGATAATTGATGATATTTCTGATACTAGGTATTACTCTCAAAGTCTACATGTGTATTATATATCTGCAGTTACTAATCTAGAGGACGAGGCGCGAAGTATAATTAGTGATTAAACGAACTTACCTGTAAGTGAAGTTCTATCATAATTATACGAAGCGCCTCGTCCGAAGAGATTAGTAACTAGCCCCCTCCCTCCCTTTCTTTTTTGCCCATATACTAATCCATCAAGAAATATACATCATTAACAAAATACATGTATAAACACATACAGGTGCATTTATGATATATAAGATTAGATATATATAATAAAAAAAAAAAAAAAAAAAACCTCTCAACTTAATGAACGGCTGTTGGGATGGGTGGCGTGATCGGGGTTCTAGGCATAACTACCCACAAAAAAAAAAAAAAAAAACTCCAAACTAAGTGCTGAGTGGTGACATCTAGCGTTACTACATGTGTATTATATATCTGCAGTTACTAATCTCTTCGGACGAGGCGCTTCGTATAATTATGATAGAACTTCACTTACAGGTAAGTTCGTTTAATCACTAAGTATTTATGTTAAGCGTTCATAATAGAATCTAATTATTTAAAAATTGCCAGTTTTTTATTTATTCCTTTGTATTCATCTAATTACCTATCTGCATACCAAATTTTAACTCTCTAGGTCATCTGGAACTGGGTTAGAGTTTTGGTCTATAGGTCAGTCAGTGATAAAAATGAGGAATTTTGGACATTAATATCTAAATAACCGTTTGAGATAAGCTTATGAAATTTAGAACACATATGTATCTCGCAAGTCTCAATATATGAGCCAAATTTGATACGTTTATGTAAAATAGTTTTTGATTTATGAGGGGGTCAAAAGTGGCTCCAAATGGTTCGTGTAATATTACACACGGTGCGGCTCGCCAGTTCTGTTTCTTGAACTTGGCTTGACACGCTCCCGCGTGTCTAGATTAATCAAGAGGAACCTGTTTGAAAACTACATTCACTCTATCGTCGGTGGGCGTGCAATACCGAGTACCGATAAGTTCATTTGCAATTTATTGAATTAGTAACGCGGTATTGCACGCCCACTGACGCTATGTACCTAGTGAATATACCGAAAAATAACTATGTATATGGTATATGGGTTATACAGTACACACACACACACACACACACACACACACACACACACGCACGCACGCACGCACGCACGCACACTTATGTTGTGATTCTTAATAATAGGTTGTGTTATTAGATTTTAAAGTTAATAAGTATATTGGATTAACTCCACCGGAAATCTATTGTGTGATTAATTTTGATTAAAGGTGATATTATTATCCACTTATGTATGTCTCAATAGTGCTGCACTTACTGCTAAGAATTAATATAGTAATTGTGAAATTAACAATATTGTATACGTAAACATTTAACTTTAATTAGATGTTGTATTGATTGTCATGATATCACCGATTGGTTGAAAAATTGCAAGTAGGATATATGACGGTGGAGCAGTCTGTTTTAAAAAGGGTAGAATGTGTATTTAGAAGTTAGTTCTGCTGTAACTGTGCTACTGAGTGATACTCTAATACAAGTATTTGTGAGAACCCGTGGATTTTATTACAAATCAGAAGAGGGGCTACCCACACGCCATGTCGGACGAAGGTAGTAAGTAATTGGATTTATCTTGTATTTTTAATATTATAAATACGTAGGAGATTGTAATGAGCAGTTATTGGTATTGCACTTTATTGATTTCATTGAACTACGCAAAAGATGCCGCACAGCATTACATTTGATCAAAGCTGTCGCTTTGTGTATATGCATTCGTCTCTTTGGCCGGGGTGACTCACCCCCCGGTAAGATTGTCGTTTCATTTAATCCTTATGGTGGAATTAGGTAAGGGCAACGCCCTAACAATACTATCGTAACTACTTCTTATTCATTCGATGCAATAGTATTTTTCTTATTATAAATTATACTGAATTTGAAAATAACTGCCATTAAAGTTCCAATGACAAACAATCATGGTGTTATATTTAAAAGTGTATATGATCATGCAGTTGATTCTTATATAATAGTATGTCAGCATATGTACTGTTTACTGTCGTCGCAGCCATGTAGGTGTGCTGCCAATAGTTAGTAGATATGCAACCAAGTAGGTGTGTTGCCCATCTAGTGTACAGCCATGTAGGTGCGCTGTTTAGTGAAGTCGCAGCCATGTAGGTGTGCTGCCTATAGTTAGTAGATATGCAACCATGTAGGTGTGTTGCCCATCTCGTGAACAGCCATGTAGGTGCGCTGTTTAGTGAAGTCGCAGCCATGTAGGTGTGCTGCCAATAGTTAGTAGATATGCAACCATGTAAATGTGTTCCCCATCTAGTGTACAGCCATGTAGGTGCGCTGTTTAGTGTGCACGCAGCCATATAGGAGTGCTGTCAATAGTTTTGTTTAACCTGCAACCATGTAGGCTGCATTGAGTCATATAGATGCTCGTCACGTCAACAGTCTAGAAAGTTGTGTACATTCATTATATATTGGATGACTACTGAAAATGTAGCCAAGTGTACTGTTGTAGTTTGTATTGCATATGTAGTATTTATATAGCCGCACGGTGTGCTGTCAATAGCATTGACGTGTAAATTTGATTTTTAGTGAATTACCTTTTACATAAGAGGTACTTATCAGAGTTTGCATTCAGTTAGTAATACTCTTGATATTAAGTTATATCCAAGGGAAGAGCATTAAATGCGCAATGAAATTTCAGGTGATGAAAATGTGACCTTTACTCCACCAAGACGCCAAAGACGGAAGCGAGGAAAGTCTCGATCACCGGACGACACGAGGCGTACCCAAAGCAAAAGGAGCAGGGCTGGACTGACTGCCGACGAGTTGGTGAAGATACTGTCTGCACTGCAAAATGGTCCAAGTAAGAGTACTTCTTCCAATAATGTTGTTCCGGAATTCGATCCAGATAATAGATCTCAAGACGTTGAGCGATGGCTGAGAAAAGTCAACGAGTGTGCGGAGATTTATACTTGGGACGAAAAGGCTACGATTCACTATGCACTTCAAAAATTGCGTGGCTTAGCCAAAAGGTGGTATGAATCTCTACCATCGCTTAATTACTCGTGGGACATTTGGCAGTGTAAATTAAAGAAAGCTTTTCCAAATGATGTAAACTATGGTAAATTGCTGGATGAAATGCTTAACCGAAAATCTCGTACAGACGAAATGCTCAGAGACTATTTTTATAATAAGTTGTCATTGCTAAGCAGGTGCGAGATTGTCGGTCGCAAGGCAGTCGATTGTATCATTAATGGAATAATTGATAGTTCGGTTAGGAACGGAGCCTACTTCTTATTTGATCATTTGTAATTTGCTTATTTGCTTATTCTTCAGGAAATGCGAGGAACCAGAAAACTTATTGAACTATTTGTCATCCCAACAGCCGTCACAATCCAAGGAATTTTCTCGAACCTCCGTAGCAGCGAATTCATTTAAAGGACGTGATCCTCGTACCATTTTCAGGAGGAACACTAGCGGTAGTAAAAGTTTTGATACGGTTTGTTTTAACTGTAACGAACGTGGTCATATTTTTCAGAACTGTAGTAAGCCAATAGTGAAATGTGAAAAATGCCGTAGGGTCCTACCCTAACTATAATTTAGAAAACTGTACTAGGAGGCCATTACAGATGCGTGATTTCGATAATCAAAACAACCAGACTTCTGATAAAAAGGTCTTAAAAGTTGTGACTGACAGGGAGTCACTTTTGCTGAGCAGCATCCACCAAAACCTGGGTATAGTTGAAACTGCAGGTAATTCTTCTAAAGGGGATACGTCCCTGTTCGTTAGCACAGTTAATAACACTGATAACAAATTCAATAAAAAAGTGTGTGTTAACGGAACAATGATGAACGCTTACGTTGATTTCGGTAGTGATTGCAGCTTAATCAAGTATTCAGAAGCAAAATTGCTTAATTTGTCGGAAAATGCCGATCAACCCTTGCCTATTATACGGGGTTTCGGAAATTCTACCGTAAAACCAAAATTTAGAACTACCGTTCACATAAGGATCGATGAAATAGATTCAGAACTGGTTGTCTTGATAGTTGACGATATATATTTACACGTGCCTTTGCTGATAGGGCAGAACTTTACGGAAATGACGTCCGTGACCGTATTGAAAGATAATGAAAGGCTGTTTTTTTATCATACTCCTGGTGACTCTTCTAGAAAGAAGGATCAAGTACTTACTCTATACGTGTCCGAAAATGTAACCATAAATAAGGGTGGATTAGTAAAAGTCTATACCAAAGAGTCTTATACTGGGGATATTTACTCGGACGGAGGTAGCAGAATGAATCCTAGTCAAGCATACCATCTCCATCAAGGTTGTTATCGAGTTAGCGAAAGTCAGGGTTTAATATTTGTCACTTCATTCATGAATGCACCTCTAAGTTTCAAGGCAAATACTATAATTGCCAGAGTCAACCCTGTGACAGAAGTTAAAGCCTTAGTTGTCCACACAGAACCCATTGTGGCGGAACTGACGCCACTAGATGAATCAGAGATTAAGATAGGTGAGACTGTTGACAACAAAGTTCGCGATAGACTCTATGAGCTCTTACAGAAATACCGAAACTGCTTTGCCACTAACCTCAGTGAATTAGGCTATGCCAAAGATACCGCTATGGAGATAGACTTGCATGATAAGACCCCCGTTGTGTATAGGCCCTACCGACTATCTTATCACGAACGGCAGAAAGTCAGGAATATCGTCGATGAGCTAGTAGAAACTGATATTGTACAGGAATCGAACTCCAACTATGCGAGTCCTATATTACTTGTGAGGAAAAAGAATGGAGACTCGAGACTATGTGTCGATTATAGGGCTCTTAATATAAAACGGTAAAGGACAGGTATCCGCTACCTTTAATTGATGACCAGCTGGCCAATTTAAGCGGAAATAAGTACTTTATTACGTTGGACCTAGCCTCAGGCTATTATCAGGTACCGATGGGGGAAGCAAGTCGGCATCTGACGGCGTTCGTCACCCCGGACGGACACTACAAATTCAGACGTATGCCGTTCGGGTTGGCGAATGCACCAGCTGTGTTCCAAAAGATGATGAACCAATTACTGGGAACACGGCGGTTTAAAAGTGCCCTAGCATATATGGACGATTTGCTTATCCCATCAGCTACTATTGATGAAGGCTTTGAAAGGTTGGAAGACGTGTTGAAGTTAGTACAAGAAGCTGGATTAACTTTAAAACTTACTAAATGTAGTTTCTTTGATACAAGTATCGAATACCTAGGATACGAAATTTCCTCGGGAGGTATTAAACCCAGCCATAGGAAAATATCAGCGGTTCAGAATTTCCCTGTTCCTTGTAATTTGCACGAGGTGCGTCAATTTTTAGGGCTGGCAAGTTATTTCCGACGTTTTGTAAGAGGTTTTGGGGAAATAGCTAGGCCCTTGACTTCATTGCTTAAGAAAGACGTTCAGTGGCAGTGGAGTGATAATGAGGCTAAATCGTTTGACACTTTCAAAAGATGCCTAGTCGAGCGCCCTCTACTGGCACTGTACAGTCCTGAATTGGACACTGAGGTCCACACTGACGCGAGTTCGTTGGGCTTGGGTGGTATCCTTATGCAGTGGCAGGTTAACCCCAAAGTTTTAAAGCCGGTCGCGTACTTCAGTCGACAGACTACACCAGAGGAGCGTCATTTTCATTCTTATGAGTTAGAGACTCTGGCTGTAGTCTGTTCGCTGAGGAAGTTCCGGTCGTACCTACTGGGGCTTAATTTCACGGTATACACAGACTGCAATGCTCTTCGAACAACATTAACTAAAAGAGATTTGATCCCACGAATAGCGCGTTGGTGGTTACTCATAAGCGAATTTAATTTCAATATTGAATATCGACCAGGATGTCGCATGAGTCACGTCGACGCTCTAAGTCGTAATCCCCAAAAACTGGTCGAGTCAGCTCAGCCAGTAAACGTCTTAAACATAAGCACTGATAGCTGGATACTCACACTACAAATGGCCGACCCCGAACTAGAACGCATATTCAAAATTTTAAAGCCAGGTTTAGATAGAGAAGTTTTAGAAATCAAAAAGAATTATGTTGTCAAGAATCATTCACTGCATAGGAAGGTGGGAGACGAAATACGTCTCGTAGTTCCTAAAGACGCAAGATAGCAAATCTGTAGGGCCAACCACGACGATGTAGGTCACTTTGGGCTTGCAAAGACACTAGAGCGTATCCAGAGTAGATACTGGTTCCCTAAATTACGACGTTTTGTCAAGAAATACGTAGCTGCTTGTATAGACTGTGCGTACAACAAGGACAGTGCATCAAAAGTGCGGTTTTTGCACCCTATAGAGAAGGTAGAACAACCGTTCCACACATTGCATTTGGACCATTTGGGGCCATTTATAAGAAGTAAGGCCGGAAACAATTACATCTTAACCATTGTAGATGGCTTTACAAAATATGTTTTTGCTAGACCGGTCAAAGACACGAAAACCAAAAACGTCATCAGGGCATTAGATAGTTTGTTTTGCGATTTTGTCGTACCGCGTAGAATAATTTCGGATCGAGGGACCGTTTTTACGTCTAATCAATTTAATGAATTTTGCGTAAGTAAAGGAGTAAAGCATGTACTCAACGCAGTTGCTTGTCCTAGAGCAAATGGGCAAGCCGAGCGGTACAATCAGACCATACTCACTGCTCTATCCACGCAAAACTTCGGGGACAACGAACGTGATTGGGACAAGCAGCTGGGTAGAGTTCAATGGGGTATTAATAATACTATTAATACCACAACAAAAAAGAGCCCAGCGGAGTTACTTTTTGGCATCAATTTTAATGGGCCCATTGACAATAAGTTGACATCTGAGGATACCGATGATGTCAATCGACTTGATGATCGACTGTCTCTGACTAACCGTAGTGGTACTACTAGTGCTACTATTATTGGTGCTACCACTACCGAATCTCTTCTTCAACCCGGTTTACTTTCATCAGACGATGACAAGACTGACAGTCCACCTATTTTACAGCCATTTAATCCATCTACAAAATCCACAGCGATCGATACAATTAGAAGAAAGGCTTCGGAGTGTATCAAACTCAGTCAAAAACGTCAAAAAGAGTTATATGACTCCAAAAGAATTCCAGCGGTCATGTATTCAGTGGGCGATTTAGTAAAAATAGCAAAAACTAGTTTCAAGCATACTGGGCAAAGCAAAAAGCTCTTGCCCAAATTTATCGGTCCTTACAGGGTAACAAAATGTTTAGGTAATGATCGTTATATGATCGCTAACGTGCCAGGGCTCAATCCTAAGAAATACAAAAGTGTTGTTGCATCCGATAGGATGAGGCGATGGATTAATGTAAAGGCTTTGGAGGTCAATAGGACATCTGGTTTCGAGTCCACCATATCTGATTCAGACACTCATTCAACATCTGAGTAAATTATACTCTTTATGGCAAAAATATGGTGTAGAATTGCATTGTATACAAAAAAAAACTTGTTTAATTATTATTTTTATGTTAAATTATAAGTAATTCAAAGATTATATAAGAAATATTATTACTTTTTAATAACAATAATTGTTTGTAAATATCATTAACCTTTTAGGTGCCGTGTCCTGAACAAATCTTTGAACACATTTTGTATTATATATTTTTATAGTGCAACTTTGCATTTGTAATCATTATCTAAAGACACTAGAAAACAAAAAAAAAAGCCTAACATACGAAGGGTTAATGTAAGTAGGTACTTATCTATCTTAAAAATAATAAGTGTAATCAGTGAATATTTAAAGTTATGTTGTGATATTTGCGTGCTCCGGAGATAGCACGCAGTCGGATGGCCGAATGTTGTGATTCTTAATAATAGGTTGTGTTATTATTAGATTTTAAAGTTAATAAGTATATTGGATTAACTCCACCAGAAATCTATTGTGTGATTAATTTTGATTAAAGGTGATATTATTATCCACTTATGTATGTCTCAATAGTGCTTCATTTACTGCTAAGAATTAATATAGTAATTGTGAAATTAACAATATTGTATACGTAAACATTTAACTTTAATTAGATGTTGTATTGATTGTCATGATATCACCGATTGGTTGAAAAATTGCAAGTAGGATATATGACGGTGGAGCAGTCTATTTTAAAAAGGGTAGAATGTGTATTTAGAAGTTAGTTCTGCTGTAACTGTGCTACTGAGTGATACTCTAATACAAGTATTTGTGAGAACCCGTGGATTTTATTACACTTATAAGCACCTATATTTTATCAATAGTGTGCTATGGGTTTATTTAAAAATAAGATAAAATAAAATAAATAAATCAGTGACAGATAGGTAATTAATGTAACTAATTATTTACCAAGTATGAAAAATCCCGGGCCAAGAAAAGAAACTGCTTTAGTTGGTGAGTAATAAATAAGGTTAGACTTAATTCAGTAGGTACACATTTTGCACTTTAGTGGCTTTTAAGTATGTAACTGTCTATTAACGTATCTCCAGAGCTATTAAACCTATTATAACAGAAAAAACGAGACGAGGCTCATATTTCAAACCCTACCCCGGCTTGCGAGCCAACATCTAGAACTTAATAGGTACCTATTTTAGAATCACGTAGGTTGTGTTAAGTGCTCTTCTACATAAAATTAACCTGACTAACCAAAGAATCCGAATCGCGGGACTTTATACCGTTCATCGCACCTAAGGCTCTGCTACAAATAATCTCTTAGTTATAAATACACTATACTCGGATTCTTAATTAGATTCCATCAAATCTACCAAGAAATGTCACTGACACAATAAAATCTGTCAATGTCAGTATGACGGTCCAGATGCCACCAACCCTTTCTTAATAATAAAAAATATAATTATCTTTCAGTAGGTTAAAAACTTAACGTAATCCGTCTTTGTAATGGTGTAAATAATTAATAAGGAACTTACGTTGCCGGTAACTTTTGAAGAGGAAAGATGGCCGAATGCCGAATGAAGTGACAAGTGGGTGTCATGGCCGCTATCAATTCACCATGGTGAACAAAGGGGCGTTCTCCCTTCCACTAGTAAGGATGCTACAGTCAGGATAGTGTAATACGCTTTAAAAGCCAACACGACTAGGTTGGTGTTTTTTTTTCAATTTACGTGTTCAAGGAATAATAATACACCCATATTTTCAAACGATAATGTTATTGCATAAAAACGGATACCAAATGTTATCGAGGCCTGAAGTTTTACCATTGCAAGCAATGTGAACAGGTCTACCTTAAAATAGCTTCGATTAAGTATTTATATTAAAAAAAAGAATTTAATTGATATTCTTAAAATTAATAATAAATTAATAACTTACGTGCATTCTTTCGCTAAAAGTAAATTGTCTAATGTTGGAATGTTTCATTTCAATGGCAATACTGTGGTAGATTTGATGGAATCTAATTAAGAATCCGAGTTTAAAGAATGATTGACAGACAGAACTGTGACTGACAGAAAAGACTAACAGACAGTGTTTCCATATGCGAAGGGGAACCTAAAAATCTGAATCGGAAAATCTGTATAAATTCTGTAATTATTAAAATTAAAAAATCAATAAATTAGTAGTAGTCGTCAAGGCAAATGAATTCCACGTATCTTTAAGGCCTTCTGCTGTTATAAGACAGTTTAGGACCCAACCCGATGTAATATTGGGTTAATAATAATTAGCCCAATGTAACCAAATGTAAATTATGCTCAAATCGTTATTATATGATATTGTTCAGGGATCCCTTTGACTGCCATACATTTATTGTTTCGATTATCGGAAGTCAGACTTTTGTACCCATATTATTTATATTCATAACTATCGGAAGTCATAAAAAATTAGGTCATAACGCTTTATAATCCGAACGTTAATTACCATAATGTAAAAGATTATAATATACAAAAGGCATAACTTAAAACCCTATAACATTCAAAGGCATATTTGGCTCATTCTACTTTTAAGCGCAGGTCGATTTTTTAACAAGTGCTCTTCAAATAATATTTTTATAAAAACGTTGAAGTGCTCGGTTTTGTAATTTAATATTGAAATAGTTACACAACTTGGCTTATATTAAAAATTATCACTACATTAAAAAAATCACTATAATTAACTTTAAAGTAGGTAACATAGTGGTCACGCGTGTCCCCGCCATTTGTATGGAAAAAGTGTATTTACCGCTGTGTTACCAATTTTTCCTGATAAAATATCAATAAATTTAAAGTGTTTTGTTTTGAACTATTAAATTTAGTTGTTCCAGTTTCAATATAAGTCAAATTTACGTGAAGAAAATGTCTAAAAATGCCTTTAATTTCACCAATGATTATTATGCGCTAAAAAGTAGAATGACCCATTTATAATCAGTCGGAAATATTAAAGGACATATTTTTTATAGTACCTATCAATTGTTTTTATTCATACCATTTTTCTAACAAATGTTAATTACACATTTTTTTAAATGTTTCGAATATAATAAAGACCATAATTTAAAGAAAAATAAATTATTATTGGTATGACTGAATTTTGCTCCTAGTATAGTATAGCATTAGCATTTTATAAAACCAACTCAAACTTCCAATATTTATTTGCCAATCAACTCAACATACCTTCAATTTGGTTTTAATATTCATTAATCTCTATAATTGAAATCATTAACAGGCAACAAGTAGTGGAAGCGGAGGGAGGTACGAGGGGCTCCGCCTATCAAAAAACTCCTGCTATAGGCGATAAATTTAGATCAATAGATTAGGTTAGGTTAGTATTGCGTCACGGCCGAAGGCCTTAACTACCCGGAAACAGGAGCTCCGCGAAGCGGATCTCCGTCAACCCTGTCACATCATGCATGTCTACATTTTATTTAAACATAGAGACAATAGTATTTATGGACTTTGTACGAATTGTTTTATAAGTAAAAAGCTGTCATTATGTGTGGATAAATAAAACAGAAAATATAATCATACCAAAATACTGTAGGTACTTTTACGCGGCAATGCTCCCTACCCGCTTTATTTATCTTATTACATTAGTATGCAGGCACAGTTTATACTCTGTAATTGTCGCCCTTAAAAACGTTAGTTACTTCAAGTTGTATGTGTTGTACTTTTATGATTACCAAATTTTGACCTAATAACATTTATATACAAGTATTATTATTACCTTTGACATTATGGAGTTTAATTATGATGACATAAATTGGTATGACTCTGAATTTTATGACTTCCAAGAAATATGACCCTCAATAATTGACATTCCGATTTATACCTACACTTCAATATTATGACTTTTAACATTATGACTAAAAATAAGTATAATGTAAAACGTTTTGGCCAACAATAATCGAAACTTTAACTTTATGGCAGCCAATAGGGACCCTATTGTTCTATTTCACCATAGACTAAGTCAAATCCTAAAACTCTGTATTAAAGTAAAGTAAAATGTTTCACCTGTGACGGCAGTCTAAAATCTCCATTGATATAGATTAATCTGTATGTATGGCAGCACTGCTGATAGATGCGATGACACGGGTACCTACCACAGAATAAGAACTAAAGGCATAGAAGGAGCGATAAAATAAAAGGCAACATACAGGCCGATATGCACAGTCTTATTGGGATTCAGTGTGCCAAAAAAGAGACAGTTTTATAGGTACAACTACACTAAAATGTCATGGTCGTAAACTGTTGCACACTGTTGCATATATAAACAACGTTTATGTGTGCAGATATGGATTAGATCACAGACTAAGTAAATTTACACCAGACGGACAAATCAATAATATCGACATCGTCATATTTTGAAGTTCTATAAAAATATAACATATTCTGAATTACCTTGTATCATCCATACGGTCGGACGGATTTCTACAAAATAAGTTAGCTAAATAAATAAGGTTTAAAATGGTAAATAACTAATGTTTGTACATATCATAGTTTAAAAAAGATTAGTATTTAAAACACCATTGTCGACGCATTCGTACAAAATTTACGAGATTTGTAATGGTTTTTTTAAATACTTTACTTTTTTAAACTACGATATGTATAAATGTTTTTTATATTCTATTTCGAACCTAATTTAATCAGCTAACGAATTGAATAATAACAATACAATTGGTCAACTAGTTCTTGATTGGTTGTCAATTTTGGTGAGTCACATTTGTAGGTAATCGTATGAGACGTAGGTACAAATATGATATATTAGTCGCCAGTACTGTAGGTACAGTATCACGCAGAGAAACCCCGAGCATAGCTCTCTCCATAGCCCTCTGAGCGACTTTGAGCTTGCTTATAAGGCCCATTGTTAGCGCCCACGCTCATTTCTTGTCTATCCCTTGGGATTACTCTCGTTATGCACAATTAAACCCAAGATCCTTCTCCAAACGTTATGGTCTAAAAAGCTGGATTGGGACGAAGAAGTGCCCGAAACCATAAAAAAGTCGTGGTTAAGGTTTTCCAAAGGTCTAGACACACTATCTTCAATTAATGTTTTGAGACGAGTTTTAATTGATAACCCTAAATATATCGAAATGCACACCTTCTGCGATAGCTCGCAGGTGGCTTATGGCGCTTGCGTTTACCTAAGGTCTACAAACGCCGAAGGAAACGTATACTCAAGTTTGTTGTGCGCGAAAGCCCGCGTCGCGCCTCTAAAGATCACAACGATACCTAGACTTGAGCTTTGCTCAGCACTTCTAGGTGCTCAGCTAAGCTCATCTGTCACTGAAACTTTACGTTGTCAGATCAACCGCCACGTCTATTGGTCGGATTCTAAAGTTGTCCTCGGCTGGCTTCAAACAGCTCATAAAATTAAACCTTTCGTCGCTAATCGAGTAGCCGCTATATCCGAGCTTTCAGACCCTATGCACTGGCACCATGTACCCACTACTGATAATCCTGCTGATCTATGTTCTCGTGGTGTAGAACTCAAACTGTCAAAAATGCTGATCTATGGTGGCACGGACCCGCCTGGCTAACTCAACCGGAAGCGGCATGGCCAACTAGATCGGTCAAGGTCATTGATCTTCCCGAATTAAAGGCATTGCCCGCTTTGGTGGCGGAGCCTGCAGCTATGGCAGCATGTCCAGACGTGGCAAGATTTTCTAAATTAATTAGGTCTCAACGTGTCTATGCCACAGTACATAGATTTATTTACAACATTCGAAATCCCCAAAATAAACAAACAGGTATATTCAGTCGAAGAGCTTAATCGTGCTTTAAGTTCACTCGTTAAATTTGCCCAACAAGACTCGTTTCCCTATGAGGTCCAATGTTTAATCGATAAAAAACCCTTGCCCTACAAATCCAACTTAGTTTCATTAGACCCCTTCATCGATGATGAGGGTGTGGTTCGCGTCGGTGGCAGGTTAACCGATTCAAATTATCCTTACAATAAAAAACATCCCATTATTTTAAAGGCTAAGCACCATTTAACTAAATTGATATTTCAACAGGAACACAGGCGACTATTGCACGCCCCGCCTCAACTATTATTAGCCAGAATACGTGACCAGTACTGGCCCATAGGTGGCCGCAAACTAGCCCGTGACACTTATGACGGTTGTTTTAAGTGTCGTCGATTTAAGGGCGAAGGCATGGTCAATATTATGAGCAACCTGCCGCCAGACCGTGTTGACCCTGACTTCCCCTTTAGTACTGTAGCCACGGATTTTGGGGGCCCGTTCTTAATTACTGACAGAAAGGGCTCGGCCCTTTGGTGCAAAATAACAAAATTTTATTTATGTATATTTATATGTTTTAGATATAGGTGTATCCATTTAGAGGCGGTCAGCGATCTAAGCAAAGATGCATTCATTTTAACGCTCACAAGGTTCATTGCCCGTAGGGGAATGCCTAATGTTATTTACTGCGACAATGGTCGTAATTTCGTAGCTGCCGCCAAAGAAATAAATAACCTACATAAATCAAATAAAATCTCTATTAGCGATTTTGCAGCTCAGCGACAAATAGAATTTAAATTTTCGCCTGCATACGCTCCTCACTTTAACGGTCTAGCCGAGGCCGGAATCCGTTCAGCCAAAATACACATTCGTCGGATGTTAGGGCAAACCCATTTAACTTTCGAGGAACTGGCTTCTCTATTTGCCCAAATCGAAGCTATCCTTAATAGCCGACCCCTCTCTCTCCTCAGTCCATCACCCAACGACTTCCAGCCGCTTACCCCGGGACACTTTATAATTGGCAGGCCCCTGACGTCACTGCCGTCACCGAACCTCACCGACGACGAGACTTCGCGCCTAAAGCGATTCCAGCGCCTAGAACAAGTCCGTCAACACTTCTGGAAGCGATGGTCGAGAGAGTATGTAGCTGAATTGCAGCAACGCACGAAATGGCGAGTCAGAAGCAAAGATTTGAAACTAGACGACCTCGTTCTTGTCAAAGACGAGACACCGCCCTTGTACTGGCGCCTAGGACGAGTCAGCAAGCTGTTTCCGGGGCCGATGGAGTACCACGAGTCGCTGACATCAAGACTGCTCACGGGACAATTCGCCGAGCACTCAATCGTCTGTGCCTGCTGCCCTCCGAGTCCTGAGGATCTTGAAAGCTTGCGAAAGCTTTCAAGGGCCGGGAGGATGTTCACGCTGCTGCGTTCGTCATATTGTTCATAGTTATAGTTTAGTATTTTAAGCCTTATTACAACTTCACATGACACATAGTTGCCATAGCTGCCATGTCATATAATTTAAATATTAATTTCAAACAAGTAAACAACAATGTTGATGACGTGCGATTTGATGTCTTTGACATGGCAGCCTGGCTGCGGTAGCCAGTCCAATTGGACTGGGTGCCACAGCCTGGCTCTTGTGCGCGCTAGGCCTTACCTTTAAAAATAATAAACAGTATTTTATTCTATTCACTATAAAATATATCAAAAAAATATTTTATGAAGACGCCGACCGCTCTCTAGCGCCCTCATTACTATAATTGTGTTTTGTGGTAAACTATAACATTTTCTCGAAATTTTGTGGTTTTATTTTGTTATACAACTCAATACACAACTAATACGATATATAACAAAGCTTTATAACAATTCTGTTTCATGTTGTGACCTAAACGTAAAATGGTGGCCACTTCGGTCCGTTTAGGTCGCTATACATGGATCTGAATTTATATAGCATATACATGCTATATGTTACATATAGCATTAGTTGAGTTTTGAGTTGTGTAACAAAATAAAACCGATAGATTTCGAGAACATGTTGTAGTTTACTGAACTCAATAATGACAGCCACTGGGCGGTCGGTGCCCTCATAAATACATCATGTTTTTAAAATAACACTCTCCCAGTCTGCAAAAACTGTTTTTGGGAACATTAAAGACTTATAAAAAAATGGTCCCCTAAAATGTTTTAAATGTTGATAAGTTTTTTAAAGGTTAATGGGTAAGCAAGACGTAGGTATTTTAAATAAACGTGAGTTCTGCCTGCTAAAACATGTGATAATAAAAAAAAACTAATATTATCACTAAATCCAAATAATTAATAAACGAGTGAACTAGTTATCTGCTCTGCGAACTGGAAAATAAATTCCAACTAATCCACACTCATGGACTAGTGGAAATTTAAATTTATGTTTTAGTTACTATTCAATTTATATTTTAATAGTAACTAAAACGACAATAAGATTCTCCTGTGGCAATAACATGAACATTAGTGGGAGAAATGATTAAATTTTCCGGCTTCAACACCTCCGTAGAGTTGTCTTCTCCTTCAATTTGATAAGCTTGAAAATGATCATTAAACCCAGAGCATATTAATAATTTACATAAAAAATACAATCCCTCAGAACATTTAGAACGAAAAATACTTTCCAACTTAAAAAAAATAAAATCTTCGTCATTCGTAGTAACAATTATCATTCCGGGTATAAATTTCGTACCCTTGAAACGTACTCATTGAAAATCACATGATAAATCAACATCTCTTTCGTGGATACAGTTAGTTTGGGAAATATCCGCATGCGGCTCCCGTAAATTGACTTTTCCGAATTCCAGTCTAGGGTCCAATCCCTTTGCTAAAAGGAGTCTGTTCGCAAATGCTAATTGTTCTTTTATTAATAATGTTAGACTTATATTTTTTCTAGAAGTAATGATATGAGCCGTGTTTTTTAAAGTTTTGTGTTTGGCTTCATATCGCATACACCATAACTGTTTTAAGGAGCCCACCTGCTCAATAATATGTGGGTAATGAAGCATTAAATGATGTTTAGGTTTTAATGTATCATTAATAAGATTAATGTAGTTTTCATGATGTTCAGAAATTAAAGATTCTAACATTTTTACAGTTGGGGCATGTACAGCACTACATAATATAATCTGAATGATTTTTAGTAAAACGATTACAAATTGCCAAACAGGATCGTCAACCGGAACTAAATCTCCAACAAGGAGAGAAAAAAAGTGAACAAACATTCACATTTCCGAAGCAGACATTTTAAACTTACTACGAACTAAATGTTCTCGCTTGATGCAAATAAAATAAAATACATATATTATATATATTGAATATCATTAAGCTCTGTAACGGAGTAATCAAATAATTTTAAGCGATTATTTAATGTATCTTGATCAAAATAATGTAATATGTCAATATAATGCAAAATAATTTTAGCCAAGTCATAATGACATATCCCTTCAAAAATATCGTGCATAATATCAACACTACAATTGTCCACCACATGAAAGCTAGGAATAATATTAAAACAACAATATTCACCTATTCCTGTTTCCGTGACATTATTTTGCTCAACGTCACGAGCATAGTTTTCCCGATTTCTTAACAATGCATTATCTACTTTGGTTTGTGTATTCATTACAGATTTGTGGCTTTTACATAATCTACAATAGAAATTACTGCTAAAAGATTTTGCAAACCCGAGTATTGTATTTAATCCCAGATTATCACCTAATATCATTCCAAGTAAAAAATTGATTTTTATATTACCATTTTCAGTATTTAACTCTATGCCTTCTTCCTCTAAATAGGTTAATTCTTTAATGAGTTCATTAAATGCAGAGTAATTACCATGTATCTTATAAGACGAATTGTACAACATTGCAACAAACACATTATCCAGCAATGAAACATATTCATGTGGCATAGTAGGAAACTGATAATATACAGCTGATACAGAATGTACACCGGCATGGCTACCTAAGGGATTATTACACTCAAAATCATCGAAATATAAAAAAGGACAACAGAGTTTGCCTTCTTTATTTGCAATTTTCTTTTGCCAAATGAAACTTTGAGCAAAATTTGGAAAAGCGCCCTCATAATGTTGTAATGAATTGAAAATCAATTTGTGAACATTAGGTAATTCAAATATTTTCTTGAATGCTAGCCTAAGCGGCACCTTAGCGCCCGTACAGGATTTAGGAGCAAGCATTACAGAAGAGTTAACTGTGTTTTCAGCAACGTTTTTATGAATAACTTACTTTTCAGGCGGAATGTAGCAATTGATGTCTGTAAAGTATTTTATAATTGTATACTCTGAGCACATGTCACCAAAAGGATTTGAAATCAGTTCATGTATATTATCTATTTCACCTTGACTAAACTCTTTATACAAAGGCATTACAAATTTAAGAACATCATCTATAACTTGTGTAATGTGAAGTTGAACATTATCTATTACTTTGAGAGCAGTTTTCCTGTTCACTCCAGCATCACTGTACAATGAAAGCGCTAATGTTGCGGCTGATTTATTTAACATACTCCGGGCAGTTTCTAAAGCGTCTTCACGACAAACATTTTTTAGAATATGACATTCAGAAGATTCGTTAGAAAAAAACGAATCCTGTAGATTTTCACTTAAAGTGTCAACATTTATAGCGACCTCCTTATTTAATGTGGTTTGCAGGTTCATGTGCTGAGATATAAGGTGACGTCTAAAAGATCTTACATTTTGAAATTCACGATCACATAGATACTGTTTACAACGATATGTTGCGTTAGAACTTAAGTTGTGATAAATTTTTAAATGTTCACAAAAGCCTTTGTAATCTTCAACTGAAGAGAAACATTTGAAGCAAACAAACATCATGTATGTTTTATTTTAAACAATATTAACTCGTATTATAATTATATATTATATACCCTTGACCCACCTACAGGTCAGCTAAATTTAATTTAAAATTTTAATTCTAATTTTATTGACAAAATAATATTAAATAAACAAATTTTAATTTAGGTCGGAGAGAAATGTCGGTTAACTAATTTAGGTCGGAGAGAAATGTCGAAACTGTAGTGTTTGCAACAAATAAAATAACACGTCCGTTCTGTAGCTGGTTTATTACGAGACAAAGGACACGCACACATACATACATTACACTACTCTCTTCTTAATCTCTAAAGATATTTAAACAATCAACCAATAGCAATAGGTACTTTAACAATCTCAGTCAGCAACCTAAAAAACTAAAAATATTGATTATTTATGCTTGACACTTAATACCTTATTTTGATTAGAATAACTAGCAATCCTTATTAGAATAACTAGCAATCCTTACTCTCTTCTTATTAATAAGGATAATTGTATTAATACTTAAGGAACTAAATTATAGCCTGTTGCATTTACTTATAATTTCAAAATACAGGTAATGTATATATGATATACCTAATTAACATTATGTAGCTCCTAAACCAGGCCACCATTGAAACATCATCCAACATGTACTAGATTTTGTTTCCTTATAACTTAAGCAGTTACATATAGATTACCTGTTAAAATTGTAATAACGAATAAAAATGAAATAAAAACTAATATCTTATCCAGATAAATTAAAAAGCTAAGACTAGGGATGGTTACTTTTTCTTAATACTATGTATGAACTTGTTTTATCGAAATTTATATGTTGGTGGCTTCAGTATATAATTCTACACTGTCTTACTTGTCGGCGGGGTTGAGGCGGTTCGGATGGCGGCGTAGGTGTCATGAAAGGACCTTCGCTAGAGTCCGATGTGGGCGAGACCGGTACTCTGCGGCGCGCGCTCCAAGGGTCAATGACCTTGTGCTCTGGGGTGCCGAGCCGGGGCGATGAAGAGATTGCTTGCTGTTGGTTTTGTCCTGGCGCTGTTGGAGTGAGCGCCGTAGCTTCAGCTGCAACCTCCGTAGGTTCACGGTTGACAAATCTCTGATTCTGCGGTAAGGGTAAAGCTGATGGTGTCGATGGGCAGATTAAAATACCTGATCGCCGCCTTAACTGATCGACATGCCTATGGGACTCCCTGCCTATGTTATCATAAACTGCATAATCCGTTGTTCCCTCTCTCTGCGTGATTTGCCCCGGTACCCACCTAGCGTCGCCCTGGTATTGACGCACCCACACTTGCTCCCCTGGCTGGAAGGATCGGTTTACGCCTGGTGTCCCCGTTCCCTGTTTCTTTTGTGCCTCACGTACCTTTTTCTCACAATCAGGTCTAAGAGCATCTAGTTTTGTACGTAACTGTCTACCTAACATTAATGCAGAGGGACTTTCTCCTGTCGTACAGTGGGCCGTACTATGATAGTTTAGCAAAAATGTATTGATAGCAGTATTTATACTTAATTTTTGTTTTACCGCTTTTTTAATCACTTTTTTAATCGTACGAACGGCGTTTTCCGCCGCACCATTAGATGCTGGGTGATAAGGTGCGGAAAACAAATGCTCAATACTATTAATTGACAAATATTCCAACAGTTCCTTGCTGGTAAATGGTGGTCCATTATCCGATACTATTTGTCTAGGGAGACCCCAGCGAGCAAATGCCTCACCTAGTTTTTCAATAGTAATATTAGCCGATGTACTAGACACTGGAAACACCTCCAGCCATTTTGTGCGAGCGTCTACCAAAATTAGATACATTTTACCATAAATAGGCCCTAAGTGGTCGGCGTGAATCCTAGACCATGGTTTTGCAGGGTATGGCCATGTGGATGGTACGTGCCGTGGCGGCGCGTCGGCCTCTGCCGCGCACACCGCACACTCACGACCCAACCCTTCTACGGCCTCGTCAATACCTGGCCACCATACGTAACTCCTCGCAAAAGCCTTGGTCTTAACTATTCCCATGTGGCTTTCATCTAATATTGCCAAGACCCTTCCGCGGCAGCCTTCCGGTACGACGACGCGGTGCCCCCACATCACACATCCTAATTCTTCATATAGCTCTGATTTTCTATTATAATATGGTCTTAGACCATTTATTTCTATATCGACTGGCCAACTCGATCTTATATAGCTTAACACACGACATAGAAAAGGATCCCGCTCTGTTTGTTTTTTAATCTCGTGATAATCTAATAGTAATTCATTTTGCGCAAAATGTAAATAAGTTTGTTCCGGCGGCGGGCCATCTAGTGACGTTGCGTTTTTAACTGGAACCGGCAGGCGTGACAGTGCATCCGCGCCATTCGCGTCTGTCCGCACGTATTCTATGTCGTAGGTATATGCCGACAGTCTGATCGCCCACCTCTGTAACCTGCTGGCTACCATCGCCGAAATACCTTGTTTAGGTCCGAATATACTAACTAGGGGTTTATGATCTGTTCTTAACACAAATCGCCTGCCATAAAGAAACTGGTGCAATTTTTCAAAACTAAAAACGTTAGCTAAAGCTTCCTTATCGATTTGTGAATAATTGCGTTCCGCGTCATTAAGCGAGCGCGAGACATACGCGACCGGCCGCTCGCACTGCTCCCCGGGCCGCGCGCCCTCGCCGGGCTGCGTCAACACTCCGCTGATCCCTCGGGAACTGGCGTCCGTCGTCAGTATCAAAGGCTTGTTTAGATCGTAATGCATCAATACCTCGGAGCTAACTAGGACTTGTTTTATCGTTTTAAAAGCCCTTTCACATTCCTTACTCCATTGCCACTCCGTGCCCTTCCTAAGCAAATCATACAAGGGCGACAAGATTGTGCTCAACTTGGCCACAAATCTAGCATAGAAATTGACTAATCCTAAGAATGATTTTACCTCTGTTATATTTTGTGGTCGTGGAATTTTAACAATTGCCTCAATCTTGCCCGGATCTACCTTAATTCCATCTTTTGAAATGATGTATCCTAAATACCGTACCTCTTCAGTAAGAAAAGAACATTTAGCTTTTTTTAATTTCATACCATGACTATGACAATGTAATCTTTGTAACACTTTTTCTAATGTTATCAAGTGTGATGCAACGTCTGATGAGCCTATCAAGATATCATCCAAAAACACTTCTACTTGGGGTATATCTTGCAGTAAATTAGACATGATTCGTTGAAAAATTCCAGGGCTAGACGATAGGCCATAAACCAACCTATTATACCTAAATAACCCTTTGTGAGTGTTAATGACTGTATACTGTTTTGAATCATCTAACTCTACCTGATTATATGCTTGCGTCAAATCTATTTTGGAAAAAACACGAGCCCCGTTTAGCCTTACTAACAGATCATCTATCTTGGGAAGTGGGTATCTATCGATCAGCAAATTCGGATTCAGGGTTACTTTATAATCTGCACATATTCTTAAACCACCATCGGCTTTACGT
This sequence comes from Acleris holmiana, assembly GCA_949316455.1. Classification (NCBI taxonomy): domain Eukaryota; kingdom Metazoa; phylum Arthropoda; class Insecta; order Lepidoptera; family Tortricidae; genus Acleris; species Acleris holmiana. The sequence goes on along the minus strand of CASGFW010000038.1, from coordinate 11,272 downwards.
ACCGGCACAAGCGGTGTGGCCCATTCCGAGGTGTCAACAGGTTCAATGACCCCACTGCGCAGCATCTCGTTCAGCTCTTGGTCGACCCGATCGCGCAGAGCGTAGGGTAGCGGCCGCGCGCGACAGAACACCGGCGCCGCCCCGGTCCGTACACGGAGCGTCGCCTTGCCACCCGTGAACCGCCCCAAACCACCATCAAATAGCGCCTTATACCTGTCGAGTAATTTACACAGTTCTTCATTACTAACTGATTGAGAATGCAATACCGGTACCTGAATTCCTAACTCTGTTAACCACTGTCTGCCTAACAATGATGTCGTACCACCATCTATGACAAAAAGTTCTAAGTTTTTTAACCTACTTTCATACTTAACTTCTGGTCTTATGACCCCCAATGGCTCAATTCGACTCCCATCATAAAATTTCAAGGTTAAATCGAACGGTTCAATCGCTCTGTGCCTAAAATGTTTGAAATAAGTTTCTTTACTAATACAAGATACTGCAGATCCCGTATCAATCTCCATGTCAATCACTTTATCGTCTATACACAAAGATATGCTCACCGGTTTGTACCCGTTTAAGCACAGATGATATAAGTCCTCTTCTACGTTGGACTCCGACGTATTCCCCTCATATTCTTCTTGAGTCTCGTATTCCGCCGCCTGGACGTGGTGCAGGGCGCGGCGCGGCCGTCCCGCGCTGCCCGAGCCGCGTGCCCCTGTGCCTGAGCCGCCTCGGCCGGCAGCGCCGCCGCTGTCACCCGCTGCCCATGTTGGACACACTCGCTTCAAATGCCCCATACTTCCACACTTGCTGCACTTGAACTTTCTATAGCGACATCTCGCATCACGGTGGCCTTCCCGTCCACATACTGCACACATTATTCCATTATTCGGTATATTAGCGGTGCTAACGTTGTTTTGTCTGTTATCTATTTGCATATTTTTATTTCCACCACGTGGCTGGGACGACGTGAATGAATTTACCGACAGTTCTTTCGTACCGTTTATCTCGCTCCCACTCGGTCGTTCCACTATCGCTGCGTCTCGCTCTGCCGCTTCCAAAGAGAGCGCGAGACTTACCGCTGCCGAATAGGTTAGGTTTTTCTCTGCAAAAAGGCGCTGTCGAATGGTTTCGTTTGTTAGCCCACACGTAAATTGATCTCGGAGATTTTCTTCTAAAGACGAAACAAACTCGCAGTGCCTCGACATTTTTTTTAGTTCCGAGATATACTGAGCCACTGATTCATCATCGCGCTGCCGCCTTAGTCGAAAACGATACCTCTCAGCCATAAATGACGGCTTGGGCTCAATATGATTTCGCATCGCTTCTATAACTTCCGCGTAGGTCTTCTCCGAAGGTTTTTTAGGGCTGGTTAAATTACTTAATAATTCATATGCTTCTTCGCCTATGACCGCTATAAGCGTAGGTAATTGCACCTCTTCTTTAATATCATTTGCCTTAAAATACATATCCAAGCGCTCCACGTATAAACTCCAATTTGCCGAAGACACTTTAAATTCTCCAATTTTCCCGACCGCCATTTTGCTTTGTCACTAACCTAGACTAGATCGCAACCGCACCACCAATCATTCCGTAAATAGGCAACTTAGGTAACTATATTTAACACTTTTGCGTTTTTAATGTAGAATAATATGATTGCCTTAGTAAGTAGCACAAATAGTCCAATTTAAATCCTCGATCGCCAGTGTAGTGTTTGCAACAAATAAAATAACACGTCCGTTCTGTAGCTGGTTTATTACGAGACTAAGGACACGCACACATACATACATTACAGAAACTCCCGACAGTTTTTTATCAGATTTTAAGTGGATGCTGTAGAAATACTTTTGTATGAATGTCCAAATATGTATCGCTTCAGCTGGATACTCCGCGTCCAGGCAGTGAAAAGTTTTAAAGCATACATCGAGGGCTTTTAAAACCGAGTCAATTTTGTAGAGAATGTTGTCATATGCAACATAAAAATCCTTGAGCGTGTCAATTGTGGCTCCGACAACGACAATTATTGGTTGACAGCGGAGCCCTTTAGCCATTTGTGTTTTCTGCCGATAATTCAGTTGGGTGAGAACTTCACTTTGATTCTGGAAATTAAAGTTTTATTAATGAAAAACCGGGCAAACAAAAAAACTATCTCGAAAAACAACCGAGTACTTATGAACTAATTTTCTATTTAATATTACTTGGTGCTGGGCCTCTATTCTACGCGGTAAAACAATTGACAACAGGAACTTTTTTAAAAGGTGTTCTGAAAAAAATCATACTTATAAATAGAGGTTTGTCTCAAAAGCATACTAATTTTTTTTCATTATTTACTAAGAAAATAAATAAACATTATACTATCTTTTGATAATCCATCTGCTCTTACAAAAAAATGCTTCTTCCAAAACTTGTTTTCATATTCTAAATTATATGATTTTTACGAATTATGGGTACCCTTAACCTGAACAGCGAAATTGATTCTATTGCTGATATTAAGTGTTATGAAATTTACTCTCCTGATTTATGCAAAGACGTGATGACGGAAAAGTACAATTTTAGAATAATTACTTTAAACATAAGAAGTATAAATAAAAACCTTGACGTCTTTTTGATCTGCATGCACAGAATGAGTATAACTTTCGATGTTATAATTTTAACGGAATGTAGATTAACGGATACCACTAAAATAGACCAAATTCCGGGCTTTAACTCCTACTGCACACAAAACAACATAAATCAAAACGGCGGTATAGTTATATATATGATAGCGCTTTTATAATATTAATAATTAATTATAACTCGTAGTTACTACCCTCACAACAATGATTTAAATGATTTGTATGATATAAATAATAAATTGTAGGTAGGTAATGACGATTTCTATTGCATGTTTTACTTTACAAAGTGAATGTAAACGTAAACAAATTATGTTAGTTTCGTTAATAATGTTATAAAATCAAAGTACTGTTAAAATTGTAACATAGGATTTAATTGTTATTCACTTATTATTTTACAAACAGTCATTTGACTTAGAGTGCTATGCAGGTGCAGTTTGTTGACAGTGTCTTATAAAAGGCGATAGCATCAGCCAGCACGGCACTCTTGGTCAGGCACTTAAAGTAGAACGCACAAAATACAATTTGTGGATTAGAGTTACTTGTCTTATTTAGTACCATGGACGTCCCTCTAACATCAGAAGTGGGGGGAATTCATGCCCCAGACAGTGATGAGGGTGACGACATCTCGTACTCACCGGTTTTACATCGACACCCTGAACAAACAAGTGAAGAAGTGAATAGTGAAATAGTATTACTTCGTCGCCAAGTGGAGCTCTTAGAAAAAATGTTTTTTTCCAACAACCCTCAACAACAGCCAAACAAATCCACTGGTAAGTTGTCAGAAATTTAATTACCAGAATATGACCCAGACTCTCATCACCTGACAATCAACGAGTGGTGCAAGCAGGTGGATAGCCTTATCCTACTACGCGGGTGTTCACAACAAGTGGCTATGATGAAAAGTTTATCTTGTTTACGAGGACGTGCCAAGATCTGGGCAGATACCAACGCGCATGCCCTACCCGACTGGAATTCAATAAAAACTCACCTTATTAGTCAATTTAGTGCCGAGACACGATACATCCAGTACATCAACCGTTTTAGAGAATATACCTCAAACGACGCAAACACCTACTCTGAATATGTATCAGAGGCGTGGAGACTATTTTCTCGAATATCACCTAATGCACCAATGGATCTTATGGTCAAAGCAGTTATTTCCGCAATACGTCCCAAATTCTACCAAGCCGAATTATTGAGATCAATGCCCAAAAATCAAGCAGAACTAATTGCAACTCTAACCAATTATAGAAAACGACCAGCTGACGCAAGTACCTACAGCGAAGTACCGCAAACAAAGCGCCCGCGTATAGACACGCCGAGTACGTCAACAATGATACATTTCACTAATTGTAAGAAATGTGGGAAAAACGGCCACAAAACCCAGGATTGTAGAAGACCCTTTTGCAATATTTGTAAACGAATTGGACACCTTAGTGACAAATTTTGGTCCAGAACTAATCAGCCGCCGCGCACCGCAGCCCACCCGCACTCAGCGCCGCAGCAGCCGCCACGCGCGCCGCCGGCTGTCAACATGGTGGAGAGGGACTGCCCGTGCACCACCAACGTTCGTATAGGTAACGCCTTACTATCTTGTTTAATCGACACCGGGGCCGAATGCTCTCTCATCAAAAAGAAAACATCAGGTTCTATCCCCGGGAAGCGCTGCGATACGCTTACTCAGTTACGTGGCATTGGAGGTCAATCAATTACCTCCAATGAAGTAATAACAACCACTATGACTCTTGATGAGGTAACATTTGAAGTAAACTTACATGTTGTTGAAAGTTTGCCTTATGATGTTCTTTTAGGAGTTGATACACTGCAAATACCAGGTCTTAAAATAGAAATAACTATACTGGAATATCTATCAAAAGGGAGCTCTTTATAGGTCAAATACAAACCAACCCCCCAACAAAGATTATCGATACCGATATTTCTGATACATCTCGTCTCAAACATATCCTTTCAAAGCACTCTGGCATTTTTGGTATAAATCTATCCTCAAAAATAGTAAAAACTGGATCACTGAAAATTTGCTTAAAAGACCCAAACCGTATTGTACATCGACGCCCCTATCGCCTTGCCCCCATAGAACGAGAAAAGGTCAAAAATATTATTAAAGACCTAAAATCAAAGGGCATCATTAGAGACAGTTGTTCCCCTTTTGCCAGCCCAATTCTTTTAGTTAAAAAGAAAAATGGTGACGACCGCCTTTGTGTTGATTTCCGTGAGCTAAATTCAAATACCGTACGTGACCATTTTCCTTTGCCCCTGATACAAGATCAAATAGACAAGCTAGGCTCTGCAAAATTTTTACTACACTGGACATGGAATCCGGTTTCCATCAAATTCCCATACATGAAGAATCCATCGAAAAAACCGCATTTGTGACCCCTGACGGTTAATATGAATATGTCACTATGCCTTTTGGTTTATGCAATTCTCCGTCCGTTTTCCAACGTTCCATCAACAAAGCTTTAGGTGAATACCTCGATAACATCGCACTGGTTTACATTGATGATATTTTGATTCCATCTCAGACTGAGGAAGAAGGCCTGAATAATTTAGATTTAATACTGAGTAAATTAACAGACGCGGGATTTTCACTAAATATGTCCAAATGTAAATTCTTAAAACGCTCAACAGAATATTTGGGTAATATAATAATGGATGGCCAGGTAAAACCTAGCCCTAACAAAATTAATGCGTTAAAAAATTCAAATCCACCAAAGTCTTTAAAACAATTGCGTCAATTTAATGGACTCTCAAGTTATTTCCGTAGATTTATACCAAACTTTTCGCGAATAATGGCACCCTTATACGCGTTAACAAAAAACGACGCAAAATGGGAATGGACCGCATCCCATGAGAAGATCCGTCAACAAATAATTTCTTATTTAACAGCAGAACCCTTACTGAGCATTTTTAAACCGGATCTGCCAACAGAAGTTCACACAGATGCAAGTTCGCTAGGGTATGGGGCTATGTTAATTCAAGTAGAGAACAACCGTCGCAAAGTAGTGGGCTACTTCAGCATGAGAACAACAGGCTCGGAGTCAAAATATCATTCATATGAGCTAGAAACCCTAGCAGTAGTCAAAGCTCTTAAACACTTTAGGCACTTTTTATTTGGTAGAAAATTTACAATGGTAACAGACTGCAATGCCCTTAAAGCTAGCCAAACCAAAAAAGAATTGACACCACGTGTTCACTGCTGGTGGGCCTTTTTACAAGGTTTTGATTTTGATATTAAATACCAAAAAGGTGATCAAATGAATCACGTTGACTATTTAAGCCGTAACCCCGTTATTAATATTATAACAAAAGACCCGACTTGGATAATCGTAGAGCAAGAAAGTGACCCAGAATTAAAAAAAGTTAGAGATTCCATTAAAAACAATGCCACGGTTGATAAAAAATATAAACTTAAAAACGATTTACTGCTTATTTCTATACAAAATCAAAAAGGTAATACAGTAACTCGTACAGTCGTTCCAAATTCACTCATATGCAGTATTATTAATCGATACCATGAAACCCTCTTGCACGCGGGTTGGGAAAGAACACTTGAAAAAATAAGAGAACAATTTTGGTTCAGTAATATGTCAAAAAGTGTCCGCTCATTTTGTGATCATTGCTTAGGATGTAAAATCGGAAAAGGCCCATCGGAAAATTTCAAATGCAACTACATCCAATAGATAAAGTAGCTATTCCATTTCATACCCTTCACGTCGATTTAATGGGCAATATAAGTGGGTCTGAAAAGAGAGCGTATGCTTTCGTAGCAATAGACGCATTCACAAAATTTGTATTAATATACCCCTTACCAGACAAAACTACAGGCTTAATCCTGAAGTCAATACAAAATATAGTTAACCTCTTTGGCACTCCATATCGGATTATCTCCGACCACGAACCAGCAATCATGGGATATGAAATCCAAAATTTTTTCAACTTAGGAAACATAGACCACCACGCAATAGCACGCGGTGTTCCAAGGGCTAACGGCCAAATAGAAAGATTAATGAGAACGCTGCGGGATCATTTGGGCGTTATAGCTTTAAACCACAATAGAGCCTGGGCTTCTAAACTAGGAGAACTTCAACTATGTATCAATACAACTAAATCAAAAGCTACTGGCTACTCCCCCTTAGACCTTTTAATTGGAAAAGTATGTTCCTCCCCCGCTATTGAACAGATTTCTTTATTAGAAAATAGGGTAAATAGGGATGAAATTAGAAAAGATGCTTCCTCCAGGATGAACGAGCAGGCAAATAAAAATATGGCAAGGTTTAACGCCAGAACTGCTTTAATACGCCCATTTAAAGTTGATGACTTTGTGCTTTGTAAAGATACTCAATGGTCAGGAAACAAATTAGGACCTAAGTACCTTGGCCCCTACCAAATAGTCAAAATTATTGAAAATGACCGGTATGAAGTAAAAAATCTTAGGACTGGCCATAGCAAAAATACAGTAGTCCCTCATGAACATCTAAGGCAAATTCCAACACCAGATAGCACACTACAACACTCATCTGATAACGACCGTGATAGCGATTAACTAGCAAAATAATTAACTCATTTTGCTAATTGAAAATAAAAGAGCACAAATAACTACCAAAAGCAAAAGAGCACAAATAAGTGCCACCTAATAAAAGAGCACAAATAAGTGCCACCTAACAAAAGAGCACAAATAAGTGCCAACTAATAAAAGAGCTCAAATAAGTGCCACCTAATAAAAGAGCACAAATAAGTGCCAACTAATAAAAGAGCACAAAAAAGTGCCACCTAATAAAAGAGCACAAAAAAGTGCCACCTAATAAAAGAGCACAAATAAGTGCCACTTATTAAAAGAGCACAGATCATGTGCTATGTAATAAAAGAGCACACCAAGTGCCATAGAATAAATGAGAACAACGAAAACAGCTACCATAACCAAACTTACCTTTCAGATGTGGACAACGAAATTCGCTCAGAGCACGAGCTTTAGATCAGAATGGCCGTGATAGCGCTTTTATAATATTAATAATTAATTATAACTCGTAGTTACTACCCTCACAACAATGATTTAAATGATTTGTATGATATAAATAATAAATTGTAGGTAGGTAATGACGATTTCTATTGCATGTTTTACTTTACAAAGTGAATGTAAACGTAAACAAATTATGTTAGTTTCGTTAATAATGTTATAAAATCAAAGTACTGTTAAAATTGTAACATAGGATTTAATTGTTATTCACTTATTATTTTACAAACAGTCATTTGACTTAGAGTGCTATGCAGGTGCAGTTTGTTGACAGTGTCTTATAAAAGGCGATAGCATCAGCCAGCACGGCACTCTTGGTCAGGCACTTAAAGTAGAACGTACAAAATACAATTTGTGGATTAGAGTTACTTGTCTTATTTAGTACCATGGACGTCCCTCTAACATATATAAAATCATCCTGGGATGTCACAGTTTCTGAGCCACATCTAGACGAGGCTTGCTGTCTCGTGTTAGACGTGCGTAACTTTATAACTATTTTTGGAATTTATAGATCACCATCTTTTCGAAATACCGACAGATTTTTAAACTCTCTGGAAGAAAATCTAAAAGCTTTTAAAAATAGACAAAACATTGTGGTGGCAGGTGATATTAATATTGACATTCTAGAGGTAAATTCTTCTGATTACTTATGTTTAACTGCAGAACATAGTCTCAAACCTGCAATTAATAAACCGACGAGACTAAAAGCCTGTTTAGACCATATTTTCGTAAAATCCAAGTTTCCGTCTATTGGTGCTGTCTGCGATTTTGGAGTAACGGATCACAAATTAGCTATCCTGGGCATTTCTACCCAATCTCGGCAATACAAACCAGCCAGATTACGGACAAGCATAGACTATTGTGGTGTTTGTAGTGATTTGAATTTAACGGACTGGAATGAAGTATATTCTTCGTCTGATGTCAACAGTCCAGTGGAAAGTTTCATGTCGCAATAGAAAATAATTCTAAAACTACAAAAGTTAGTAGATCTACGTTGGTGATCCAGCCGTGGATGACACCAGGTTTACTCAGATGTGCTCGTCACCGTGACAGTCTCCACAAAAAAGTTAAATTGCACTCGAATGACAAAGTGACCAAACTTATTTACTCCAGATACAGAAACTTTTATAACGAAACGCGAGAACAATTACGAAAGCAAGGAATTACATGCCCACTGCGGAAACTCTAAACTTCTATGGAAGGCTATCAAAAATATTTGTTACGCCAGCAAAAATATTAATCACGCCTCGGCTTTAAGTACAATTACAACAAACCCTAAAGATACGCTTAACGAATGCAAAACATATTTTTTCAACGGTTGGACATGTTTTGGCAAATAACATTCTCCAGCAAGCAAACGTTCTGGAAGACAATTTAGCTGCGGGGGTAAACCTCAACAATACTCCAGTGCATTCTTTCTTCATGGAACCAACTGATCAGCATGAAGTACTCAGCCTCATAATGCAGTTAAAATCTGACTGTGCCCCCGGTATAGATTGCGTCAAAGCGAGCATTATCAAATACGCCAGAAATATTCTGTGCACCACTATAACACATATCTTTAATCTAAGCCTAAGCACAGGTAGTTTTCCAGATATGTGGAAAGTAGCTTCGGTCACTCCTATTCATAAAAGCGGCGCAAAGACATGCCCCGGAAACTACAGGCCAATCTCGCTGTTAAGTATTTTTTCTAAACTTCTCGAAAAAATAGTAAATAAAAGACTAACTAATTATCTCGAGTCTCATTGTTTGTTATCCGACAGACAATTTGGTTTCCGTCGTCGGTTCCTTTCTACGGAGGATGCTGTTTCACTCTTAACGAATCAGACTGCTACAAATCTTGATTCAAATCAGAACTGTATTGGAGTCTTTTTGGACCTGGCTAAAACTTTTGACACCGTTTCTACTAAAATTCTGTTAAATAAACTAAAATGTTTTGGTGTCAGGGGTCTAGCGCTTGAATGATTTTACAGTTACCTTTCGGATAGACAACAATTAGTTAAAATCGGTTCAAACAAGAGCGATCTTCTCCCTATAAATTTTGGGGTTCCATAGGGTAGCATATTAGGACCTTTGCTTTTTATCCTTTACATGAACGACATTCATGACCTTCAATTGCGAAGCGCCGAAGTCATTTGCTACGCTGATGACACAGTAGTTCTATTTAAAGGGAAAAATTGGGAAGACGTAACCTCCGCTACTGAATGTGGCCTGACAATTCTAAATTGGTGGCTAAAGAAAAATCTACTGACATTAAACGACAAAAAAACTAATTTTGTATGTTTCCACAAAACAGCAGCGTCCGCTCCGCGTAGCACTTCGAATAGCTTAAAAATCTGCACATGCGGTTTCACTTTCTCTTCATCTTGTAATTGTATTAGTATTCAACGGGCGTCAGTAGTAAAATATCTCGGCGTTATGCTGGACCAGAACCTTAACTTTAAACACCACATACTACATCTATCTAAAAGAATCAGAAAGCTTTCGGCAGTCTTCAAAAGACTCAGGAATTCTGCCAGGACTTATTAAAAAGGGTTTATACAGCTATTTGTCAATCTGTAGCGAGCTACTGTATTGCAGTTTGGGGTAGCGCTGCCAAAACTACTCTAATTATAGCATAGAGAGCCCAGAGGACTGTATTAAAAATTATGCTGATGAAGCCCTTTAGATATCCCACTTTTAACCTATACCAAGAAGCTCAGGTTTTAAACTTGCGTCAATTATTTATTTTGCAAGTCAGTCTTGCAACCCACAAAATTGGTTAGCTGATTCGGAGGTGCATAGATCAATTTCGACTAAACGCAATTACAGATTACAATTTCCGTCAACAAACACATTTTTTGCTAGGAGATTTGGCGATTTTTTGAGAGCTTTTGTGTATACATAATACGATTTTAAAATTTAATGACATTAAAAATTGTTCTACTTTTAAAACAAAGAAGAAAATTATTGGGTGGTTACTGACGCTTAGTTACAAAGAGACCGAGGACTTGTTGAGTTTACGCGTTTATAAGATTTTTATTTCTTGAGACCTAGTTTGTTCATGAAATGTGGTTACAGAATTATCAACAAGATTAGAGTTGTTGGTATTCTGTTGCTCTGCCTACCCCACTCTGGGAATAAAGGCGTGACGTTATGTATGTATGTATGTAGTTTGTTCATATTTTATTATATTTTAAGAATTAGAAATTCATTAAAGTAGATTATTTTCATTATTGTCATTTCTAGTTGCAAATGTTCTACTGTACCTACTACAGGTGATTATGTAGCAAAAACATTTTCCAAAATGTAATGTTTTTTTAAATTATACTCTGTTTTCTTTTTAATTTTCTAACGGTTGCCCAAGATACAGGCTTAGCCTAGTTTGGGAACCCCTGTTCATTTGTGCAATATTTTACTCTGTGTGCGCACTTTATTTGCTTGTCATGTGATAATATGTACCTAATTTAAGTTATGTGCAATAAATAAACGTAATTATTATTATTATTATTACACAAAAGATCAGTTAAGTCATATTTACTGTCTGCCCAAACCAATTGTACAGAGACGTGTTGACGTCCGTCTACACTACCATGCCGGAAGTATGATATGTTAGAAAGAGTCGGACCATGCTCAGTGTAGG
>CASGFW010000037.1:0-20439 GCA_949316455.1 Acleris holmiana | reverse complement strand
TAACCTAACCTAACCTAACCTAACCTAACCTAACCTAACCTAACCTAACCTAACCTAACCTAACCTAACCTAACCTAACCTAACCTAACCTAACCTAACCTAACCTAACCTAACCTAACCTAACCTAACCTAACCTAACCTAACCTAACCTAACCTAACCTAACCTAACCTAACCTAACCTAACCTAACCTAACCTAACCTAACCTAACCTAACCTAACCTAACCTAACCTAACCTAACCTAACCTAACCTAACCTAACCTAACCTAACCTAACCTAACCTAACCTAACCTAACCTAACCTAACCTAACCTAACCTAACCTAACCTAACCTAACCTAACCTAACCTAACCTAACCTAACCTAACCTAACCTAACCTAACCTAACCTAACCTAACCTAACCTAACCTAACCTAACCTAACCTAACCTAACCTAACCTAACCTAACCTAACCTAACCTAACCTAACCTAACCTAACCTAACCTAACCTAACCTAACCTAACCTAACCTAACCTAACCTAACCTAACCTAACCTAACCTAACCTAACCTAACCTAACCTAACCTAACCTAACCTAACCTAACCTAACCTAACCTAACCTAACCTAACCTAACCTAACCTAACCTAACCTAACCTAACCTAACCTAACCTAACCTAACCTAACCTAACCTAACCTAACCTAACCTAACCTAACCTAACCTAACCTAACCTAACCTAACCTAACCTAACCTAACCTAACCTAACCTAACCTAACCTAACCTAACCTAACCTAACCTAACCTAACCTAACCTAACCTAACCTAACCTAACCTAACCTAACCTAACCTAACCTAACCTAACCTAACCTAACCTAACCTAACCTAACCTAACCTAACCTAACCTAACCTAACCTAACCTAACCTAACCTAACCTAACCTAACCTAACCTAACCTAACCTAACCTAACCTAACCTAACCTAACCTAACCTAACCTAACCTAACCTAACCTAACCTAACCTAACCTAACCTAACCTAACCTAACCTAACCTAACCTAACCTAACCTAACCTAACCTAACCTAACCTAACCTAACCTAACCTAACCTAACCTAACCTAACCTAACCTAACCTAACCTAACCTAACCTAACCTAACCTAACCTAACCTAACCTAACCTAACCTAACCTAACCTAACCTAACCTAACCTAACCTAACCTAACCTAACCTAACCTAACCTAACCTAACCTAACCTAACCTAACCTAACCTAACCTAACCTAACCTAACCTAACCTAACCTAACCTAACCTAACCTAACCTAACCTAACCTAACCTAACCTAACCTAACCTAACCTAACCTAACCTAACCTAACCTAACCTAACCTAACCTAACCTAACCTAACCTAACCTAACCTAACCTAACCTAACCTAACCTAACCTAACCTAACCTAACCTAACCTAACCTAACCTAACCTAACCTAACCTAACCTAACCTAACCTAACCTAACCTAACCTAACCTAACCTAACCTAACCTAACCTAACCTAACCTAACCTAACCTAACCTAACCTAACCTAACCTAACCTAACCTAACCTAACCTAACCTAACCTAACCTAACCTAACCTAACCTAACCTAACCTAACCTAACCTAACCTAACCTAACCTAACCTAACCTAACCTAACCTAACCTAACCTAACCTAACCTAACCTAACCTAACCTAACCTAACCTAACCTAACCTAACCTAACCTAACCTAACCTAACCTAACCTAACCTAACCTAACCTAACCTAACCTAACCTAACCTAACCTAACCTAACCTAACCTAACCTAACCTAACCTAACCTAACCTAACCTAACCTAACCTAACCTAACCTAACCTAACCTAACCTAACCTAACCTAACCTAACCTAACCTAACCTAACCTAACCTAACCTAACCTAACCTAACCTAACCTAACCTAACCTAACCTAACCTAACCTAACCTAACCTAACCTAACCTAACCTAACCTAACCTAACCTAACCTAACCTAACCTAACCTAACCTAACCTAACCTAACCTAACCTAACCTAACCTAACCTAACCTAACCTAACCTAACCTAACCTAACCTAACCTAACCTAACCTAACCTAACCTAACCTAACCTAACCTAACCTAACCTAACCTAACCTAACCTAACCTAACCTAACCTAACCTAACCTAACCTAACCTAACCTAACCTAACCTAACCTAACCTAACCTAACCTAACCTAACCTAACCTAACCTAACCTAACCTAACCTAACCTAACCTAACCTAACCTAACCTAACCTAACCTAACCTAACCTAACCTAACCTAACCTAACCTAACCTAACCTAACCTAACCTAACCTAACCTAACCTAACCTAACCTAACCTAACCTAACCTAACCTAACCTAACCTAACCTAACCTAACCTAACCTAACCTAACCTAACCTAACCTAACCTAACCTAACCTAACCTAACCTAACCTAACCTAACCTAACCTAACCTAACCTAACCTAACCTAACCTAACCTAACCTAACCTAACCTAACCTAACCTAACCTAACCTAACCTAACCTAACCTAACCTAACCTAACCTAACCTAACCTAACCTAACCTAACCTAACCTAACCTAACCTAACCTAACCTAACCTAACCTAACCTAACCTAACCTAACCTAACCTAACCTAACCTAACCTAACCTAACCTAACCTAACCTAACCTAACCTAACCTAACCTAACCTAACCTAACCTAACCTAACCTAACCTAACCTAACCTAACCTAACCTAACCTAACCTAACCTAACCTAACCTAACCTAACCTAACCTAACCTAACCTAACCTAACCTAACCTAACCTAACCTAACCTAACCTAACCTAACCTAACCTAACCTAACCTAACCTAACCTAACCTAACCTAACCTAACCTAACCTAACCTAACCTAACCTAACCTAACCTAACCTAACCTAACCTAACCTAACCTAACCTAACCTAACCTAACCTAACCTAACCTAACCTAACCTAACCTAACCTAACCTAACCTAACCTAACCTAACCTAACCTAACCTAACCTAACCTAACCTAACCTAACCTAACCTAACCTAACCTAACCTAACCTAACCTAACCTAACCTAACCTAACCTAACCTAACCTAACCTAACCTAACCTAACCTAACCTAACCTAACCTAACCTAACCTAACCTAACCTAACCTAACCTAACCTAACCTAACCTAACCTAACCTAACCTAACCTAACCTAACCTAACCTAACCTAACCTAACCTAACCTAACCTAACCTAACCTAACCTAACCTAACCTAACCTAACCTAACCTAACCTAACCTAACCTAACCTAACCTAACCTAACCTAACCTAACCTAACCTAACCTAACCTAACCTAACCTAACCTAACCTAACCTAACCTAACCTAACCTAACCTAACCTAACCTAACCTAACCTAACCTAACCTAACCTAACCTAACCTAACCTAACCTAACCTAACCTAACCTAACCTAACCTAACCTAACCTAACCTAACCTAACCTAACCTAACCTAACCTAACCTAACCTAACCTAACCTAACCTAACCTAACCTAACCTAACCTAACCTAACCTAACCTAACCTAACCTAACCTAACCTAACCTAACCTAACCTAACCTAACCTAACCTAACCTAACCTAACCTAACCTAACCTAACCTAACCTAACCTAACCTAACCTAACCTAACCTAACCTAACCTAACCTAACCTAACCTAACCTAACCTAACCTAACCTAACCTAACCTAACCTAACCTAACCTAACCTAACCTAACCTAACCTAACCTAACCTAACCTAACCTAACCTAACCTAACCTAACCTAACCTAACCTAACCTAACCTAACCTAACCTAACCTAACCTAACCTAACCTAACCTAACCTAACCTAACCTAACCTAACCTAACCTAACCTAACCTAACCTAACCTAACCTAACCTAACCTAACCTAACCTAACCTAACCTAACCTAACCTAACCTAACCTAACCTAACCTAACCTAACCTAACCTAACCTAACCTAACCTAACCTAACCTAACCTAACCTAACCTAACCTAACCTAACCTAACCTAACCTAACCTAACCTAACCTAACCTAACCTAACCTAACCTAACCTAACCTAACCTAACCTAACCTAACCTAACCTAACCTAACCTAACCTAACCTAACCTAACCTAACCTAACCTAACCTAACCTAACCTAACCTAACCTAACCTAACCTAACCTAACCTAACCTAACCTAACCTAACCTAACCTAACCTAACCTAACCTAACCTAACCTAACCTAACCTAACCTAACCTAACCTAACCTAACCTAACCTAACCTAACCTAACCTAACCTAACCTAACCTAACCTAACCTAACCTAACCTAACCTAACCTAACCTAACCTAACCTAACCTAACCTAACCTAACCTAACCTAACCTAACCTAACCTAACCTAACCTAACCTAACCTAACCTAACCTAACCTAACCTAACCTAACCTAACCTAACCTAACCTAACCTAACCTAACCTAACCTAACCTAACCTAACCTAACCTAACCTAACCTAACCTAACCTAACCTAACCTAACCTAACCTAACCTAACCTAACCTAACCTAACCTAACCTAACCTAACCTAACCTAACCTAACCTAACCTAACCTAACCTAACCTAACCTAACCTAACCTAACCTAACCTAACCTAACCTAACCTAACCTAACCTAACCTAACCTAACCTAATTTTTTTTTTTTTTTTTTTTTTTTTTTTTTTTTTTTTTTTTTTTTTTTTTTTTTTTTTTTTTTTTTTTTTTTTTTTTTTTTTTTTTTTTTTTTTAAAGAGGGGAAATGCTTTGCGCATACCACCACGCCTGGGCGAGCGTGGTGGTTATGTGGGACTCTCCGCCCACCCCCAACCCCTAATGGGAAGAGGGCAGGAAGCATACCCACTAAAACCCCTCTGCTGATCCTCACTTGCTGGTATTGGCCGTTGTGGGATCCAAATAGATTCTTCCAAGACGACGGCCAAGCTGCCTCAGACAAAACGACCGAGGCTCCTCTCGCCAAAGGCAGGGGTTGTCAAAAGGTGTTCGACATCCCCGTCGGCACGTGAGATAGTGCAATGCGGACTAGACGCCCATCTCAGCCCGCGTCTCACAGTGAGTGAAGGTTTACCCCTTACTCCTTTCCTCGTTTTCGCTTGAGGGAAGAAATCACGTCTCCATGTCATTAGGAGAACTTCCACATGCCTCCTGTGGTGCAGCCTCTTGCGAAGGCACCGTTCTATTCCGCTTTCGAGGAGGCTTGCAGCGCTTTCCGCCCATGATGTGTCCTGCCCGTCTTTTTGCTTGGGCGCAAATCACACAGTGTGGTTTGGCCTTACAGCTGGTGGACATGTGGCCCTCTTCACCACATCGATAACAGACCGTGCCACGGTCATCATTCGATGGACATGCAGCCCGAACGTGGCCTAGACCCATGCATTTGAAACAACGCATGGGTAGGCGATCAAGTACCTTGATCTGAGCTGATGACCAGCCCACCAATAACCTCCCTGCCGTAGCCAGAACTTTCGCGGTTTCCGGCGGGCACTTAATGACTGCAGTGCCAGTACCAAATGGCCCCGCGCGGATGCTCCCAACCTTAACAAATTCGGGTTGGCATCCAGTCGTCGTCGAGACTGCAGTAACTACGTCGTCAGGCAAAACAGACTCATCCAACCCTGACGCACGCAAAGCAACAGTCTTTATTGGCCTGGCCACATCCGCTATGTCACTAAGGACACTGCGCAATTTTGCCGCCAACTGATCCGCTTTCGGTCCGCTATCAGCACCCGGAACTTCGAATAGTTTAGCTCCGGTGGCAGTGTTCCGAGCACTTATGTGCTCGATGCCCACTTCGCTCAGTTTGAAGGATGAGGTTACCTTCACCATAACATCCCTGTAGGTCAACCCCTTTTCTGATGCCTCCGGTTTCAGCTTAATGACCACCGCTGTCGTCTTAGGGGCGACTATTCTTGGTTTTCGCTTCCTCTTCTTTCCTTTCTTTTTCTTCGTCTTACCCTGCTGGTTTTGGGCAAGAGGCGTCTTTGGCGGCGGACGCGTAGTCATCTGGGCCGGGGCAGAGGTCGAAGGCAGGATTCGGCCATCTTCGTTACCTGGACTCTTTTTCTTTTTCGACTTATTTTTGACCACAGTAGACCAGGCCCGGCCTTCAGTGGCCTTCGCCTGACTGGGAGTCAGCAGATTAGGACTTGCTGTCCTAATATCTGCTGCCAGCGGGGGCCGGAGAATCGGCTCCGGCGGAAGCCGCCGGTTGATGTCGTCGAAGCGGGCATTTACCATGTTCCCCAAACTGAGGAACAGGTCCCGCTTCATGGTCTCTAATGCCTCCACAAACTCCGCAGCACCAAACTGCAACGGTGGAGGGGCCTGAATGGTCTGGGGCTCCTGCTCAGAGATGGCGGTACGGAGCGCCTTGACTTCTGCAAGACAGAGAGCGAGTTGCTCCCGCATCCTCTTGTTGTCCGCCTTGAGTAGGCGGATCTCCTCGCTCTCTGTCCTAGACTCAATGTTGTCCATCGAGTCCAAGATGGTACGGCAGGCCCGGTTGATTCGACCCCACACATCCCCCTTTAAATTCCCGGATTTCTGGGTGTCTTCATATATTTCGCGCGCTGCCAAGCGCGTGGCCTCGACTGGGTCCTCGTAGGCTTGGTCCTCTGGATGGGAGCAGTTGCGCGATGGCAGTGGCGGACACGTCTTATTTCCCTTTACCGTCTTTTTTCCTTTGTCCTTCTGGGGACAAGTCGCTTTCTCCACAAGTCGGTTCGCCTCAAACTCGCGCATCTTTGCTTCAGCCTCGGCCAACCCGAAGTCCGCCCCCAGGGGTAGTGGTTGTCCCTTGGGGACAGCAAGATGCCGTTCCTCCTCCGAGGCATCAAAGCGCAGCTGCGGTTTCTTCTTGTCTCCTCCTTTTCCCAATTTGTCCCCTTTGGGACGAAGTTGCGGGTACTCCTTGTTGTAATTAGAGCGCAATTTTAAGGTTTTCCCCCTTCGTGCGGTGCTGAACTTCAGCCTAATACCTTTCGTCTCCTCCTCAAATGGCCTTTTAGAAGCCTTAGGACGTTCCTCCTCGCTTTCGACAATGTCGTCGAGTTCCGTGCCCGAGCAAGAGGCGTCCAATTCTTCAATCATGTCATAATAGTGGTCCATGTTCTTCATACGTGCTATCTCCGAGAAAGCGTAGCCATCTTCAGAATCCAGTAGGGAAGCCGAGTCGTGTTCACGAGAGCCAGCAGAACGCTGGCCCACGGTGCAGGTGTTGCCCCCCCCAGAGTACGAGGGGCAGCCCGCGCCCGAAGGCGCGGGGAGGGATTCTCCGGTTCCTGCGGAACCGGTACCCTCCTGGGGTAAAATACTGTTTACAGCCTGCATGCTTTGTGAGGTTTAAGGCCGCACACAACGGCCGTTTGCGGTCTACCTTCATCGTTCTCCCTGCAGGCGCCGCGCACCTACCGCGTACAGGGGGCGCTCTTTTGGGGAGTATTTAGTTCCCCGGGCCCGCGCTGGCCCTGAAAAGTGGATATCCCGCCACTAACTCGGTGGAAAAAGGGGAAAGGATGGGAGCTGGGAAGGAATGGGAAGTCGGGAAGGTGGGAATGGGATAGGGTCGTGCCGCTCTTAGTCTGGCCCCTCACCCCGAGCCTTTCCGGTATGGGTAGCCCTGTCCGGTATAGCCACGGGGATCATAGAGACACGCAAGCCCCCCCACCACGGCAAGGTGGCAGCACAATCGGGGGGGAACCTAACCTAACCTAACCTAACCTAACCTAACCTAACCTAACCTAACCTAACCTAACCTAACCTAACCTAACCTAACCTAACCTAACCTAACCTAACCTAACCTAACCTAACCTAACCTAACCTAACCTAACCTAACCTAACCTAACCTAACCTAACCTAACCTAACCTAACCTAACCTAACCTAACCTAACCTAACCTAACCTAACCTAACCTAACCTAACCTAACCTAACCTAACCTAACCTAACCTAACCTAACCTAACCTAACCTTTTTTTTTTTTTTTTTTTTTTTTTTTGATGACGAAGTGGAAATGCATTTACGCATCCCCCCTGGCCTAAGGATGACCGTGCAATGGGGGGTATAACGGACTCTCACCTAAGCGAACTACCGTTTAAAACCACTCCGGCGTAACCCTCCTGGCTGGTTAACGGAGACGCCGCGGGACCGCCAAGGCATTGACCGCTGGGCGCCTCCCAGCCCGCTCCGAAGAGCACACCGCCAAAGGAGGAGACGACTGCGTACGCACACAGCGATCTTCCCAAGCTAGGGGAGCCGTGCAATGTGGGCCCTTCACCCACGTGGCTCCCCATGAAGTTCAGGCGATCAGCAAAAGCTGGGTTCGCCTTCCCTTCACAGCCTGCATGGAGTGTAGGGTGTTTTCCGGCAGGCTATTCCCCCCAGTCGCAGTGACCGGGGTAAGTCCACGTTCCTTCAAACACCCACACTACACCTGTCTCAGGTCTAAAATGTCCTCTGAAAACAGAGGTCACTAGATCCGAGACTCACGTCTGGGCGAACCAGGGTCGCTTTCCGGGAACGGGATACGGGGACACCTACCCGAGCTCCGTCCCTTCAAACTCCCCTTTGTCGCCCCCCTCATGTGCGCTCTTTTGGGGAGTATTTAGTTCCCCGGGCCCGCGCTGGCCCTGGAAAGTGGATATCCCGCCACTGGTTCGGTGGAAAAGGGGGGAAGGATGGGAGCTGGGAAGGAATGGGAAATCGGGAAGGTGGGAATGGGATAGGGACGTGCCGCTCTTAGTCTGGCCCCTCACCCCGAGCCTTTCCGGTATGGGTAGCCCTGTCCGGTATAGCCACGGGGATCATAGAGACACGCAAGCCCCCCCACCACGGCAAGGTGGAACCTAACCTTTTTTTTTTTTTTTTTTTTTTTTTTTTTTTTTTTTTTTTTTTTTTTTTTTTGATGACGAAGTGGAAATGCATTTACGCATCCCCCCGATGGCCTAAGGATGACCGTGCAATGGGGGGTATAACGGACTCTCACCTAAGCGAACTACCGTTTAAAACCACTCCGGCGTAACCCTCCTGGCTGGTTAACGGAGACGCCGCGGTACCGCCAAAGCATTGCCCGCTGGGCGCCTCCCAGCCCGCTCCGAAGAGCACACCGCCAAAGGAGGAGACGACTGCGTACGCACACAGCGATCTCCCCAAGCTGGGGGAGCCGTGCAATGTGGGCCCTTCACCCACGTGGCTCCCCATGAAGTTCAGGCGATCAGCAAAAGCTGGGTTCGCCTTCCCTTCACAGCCTGCATGGAGTGTAGGGTGTTTTCCGGCAGGCTATTCCCCCCAGTCGCAGTGACCGGGGTAAGTCCACGATCCTTCAAACACCCACACTACACCTGTCTCAGGTCTAAAATGTCCTCTGTAAACAGAGGTCACTAGACCCGAGACTCACGTCTGGGCGAACCAGGGTCGCTTTCCGGGAACGGGATACGGGGACACCTACCCGAGCTCCGTCCCTTCAAACTCCCCCTCGTCGCCCCCCTCATGTGCGCTCTTTTGGGGAGTATTTGGTTCCCCGGGCCCGCGCTGGCCCTGAAAAGTGGATATCCCGCCACTGGTTCGGTGGAAGGTGGAACCTAACCTAACCTAACCTAACCTAACCTAACCTAACCTAACCTAACCTAACCTAACCTAACCTAACCTAACCTAACCTAACCTAACCTAACCTAACCTAACCTAACCTAACCTAACCTAACCTAACCTAACCTAACCTAACCTAACCTAACCTAACCTAACCTAACCTAACCTAACCTAACCTAACCTAACCTAACCTAACCTAACCTAACCTAACCTAACCTAACCTAACCTAACCTAACCTAACCTAACCTAACCTAACCTAACCTAACCTAACCTAACCTAACCTAACCTAACCTAACCTAACCTAACCTAACCTAACCTAACCTAACCTAACCTAACCTAACCTAACCTTTTTTTTTTTTTTTTTTTTTTTTTTTTTGACAGGGTGGAAAATGCGTTACGCATGCCCCCCACCATGGGAGTGGTGGGGGGGTATGTGGGACTCACCCCTATGCGCCCCCCCTCTCAGAGCGAGAGGGGGGAGGAGCGTTACCCACTAAAAACCACCCTGGCGTACCCTCATGCCGGTTAGGCAAGACGCCGTGGTACCGCCGAAGCACTGCCCACGACGCCTTCCGGCAGCCCCAGCCAAACACCGCTGGGGCTACCCGCGCCAAAGGAGAGGGAGGCCGAGCACGCGTGGCCTCCCTCCCAGACCGCCAAGTGGCTATCACCTACGGCGGGAAGGGGACTCCCATCCCCCGCCCGCAGCCACTAAGGATTGAGGCGGGCGGCAAAACGCCTGCGCCTCAATCCCCGCCGTCTGCGCCGGAGCGGATGCGCGAGAGGTGACTCTTCGCGCTCACGCTCCGCGGTCTCCTTCTGCGAGATGACACACTCGCAGAAGGAGACCACAGCCCTCCAGGACCTGTCGCTGCACAGCATTGCAGACACAACGCTGTGCAGGGAGAGGTCCCACTGCCCGATGGCCAGTGCCATAGTGCAGCGCTCCTCACTCCAACGGTCGCACACCGCGAGGGTGTGCTGAGCCGTGTCGTCCGGATCGCCGCAGTGATGGCACTGCGGGCCGGGCTCCCTCCCAATTTTGTGCAGGTAGTGGCCGAAGCACCCATGTCCGGTCAGTACCTGCACAAGCCGGTATGATGTAGCGCCGACTGCCCTCCCCAACCAGGTGTCAAAGGACGGGAGGATCGCCCCTATGGTCCGAGTTCCATAGGGAGCGTCCTCCAGGTGCGCTTTCCACCTGTCCCGCAGTCGACGCTCCGTCATCCGGCGCGTCACCTCTACCTCCTCAGGGTCCGGGCGTTCACCCCGCGCCCGGGCCCTGGACCTAACCGCGTAGGTCTCAGCCTGCACCTCCGCATCCAACTCCCACGGCGGGGTGCAGGCGAGGAGGCAAGCCGCGGCGTGGGCCACCGTGACGTAGGCCCTCACAATACGGAGGGCCACCACCCGCTGCGGCCTCTGTAGCAGGGCCCTGTTGCGGGCGGACAGCTTGTCCGCCCATATGGGGGCCCCGTACAGAGCCATGCTCCTCGTGACGCCGGCGTACAACCGGCGGCACAAGGAGCCAGGCCCACCCACGTTCGGCAGAAGCCGACCCAGCGCCGACGCGGCGCCCACGATTCGGGGAGCAAGTTGGGAGAAATGCTCCCCGAAATCCCACTTCCGGTCCAGGACTAGCCCCAAGTATTTTATGTGGGGCTTTAGCTGGACCGATTCCCCCCCCAGAGTGAGCGCCGCGCCCGCCGGCAGCCTCCACTCCCTCCCCCGCCCCCCGAAGACTATCGCCTCAGTCTTCGGGAGGGCCACCTTCAGGCCGAGCTGACTGATCCGGTAAATCATCAGCTCGGCCGCCGCTTCCGCCCGGCAAAGCACCTCTCTCGCCTCGGTCCCACGCACGGCCACCATTGTGTCATCTGCATAGCAGATGGTGGCCGTCCGTGGGAGCACTACCCCCCTGATGGCCCAATCGTACCCCAGGTTCCATAAGAGTGGACCGAGCACGGAACCCTGGGGCACACCACAGGCCATCCCCGTCGACCCCCGCCGACCGTCCGCCAACTCGTAGAGCACTACCCTCTCGGTGAGGTAGTGCTCCACGACCCGCCGCAGGTAGGGAGGCACCTCGTGATATCGAAGTGCCTCCCTTATCACCCCATAGGGGAGGGTGCCAAAGGCGTTGGCGATGTCGAGCGACACCGCCACTACACCCTCCCCTCTGCTCGACGCTTGCTCGCAGAAGTCCCTGAGGGACTTCAACGCGTCGAGCGTGGACCGCCCCTCACGGAACCCGAACTGTCGCTCCGACAAGTCCGGGCCGGCGGTCCCTAGGTGCTGCTGGATCCGGGAGGCCAGGATTCTCTCGAAGATCTTCCCGGCCTCATCCAGCAGCACGATGGGGCGATACGCGGACGGACTGTCCGGGGGTCGGCCCTCCTTCCGCAGTAGGCAGAGCCTCCCCTCTTTCCACACTCTCGGGAACCGTCCCTCCCTCAGGCAGTCGTCCATGATCTGCCTGAGTCGGTTCCCGAGGTGCTTTAGGGCGATGGGGAGCACCCGGCCTGGTACTCCGTCGGGCCCCGGGGCTTTCTTGCAGCCCCGGAGCCGGTCCACCGCCCTCTCGAACTCGTCGTCGCTTACCGGCGCGATGACGAGTTCGGTCGGGTCCTCCAAGTCCCCCGGTGGCTCGGTCATCACCGGGGGAGTTATCGAGGGGGCTGGCGGAAACAGTCCCTCGATGACCCTCCTGAGGAGGGGGGGCTCCAGGGAGTCCATGGGGGGGGCGGTGCGCATTTTATTGCGCACCACCCTATACGGCCGCCCCCACGGATCCCGGTCCAGCGTGGCCAAGAACGAGGCGTGCGCCTCGTCTTTAGCCTTGGCTATGCCCAACTGGAGGGCCCCCTTGGCGACTTTGAGGGCCCTGTAGAGCCCCTCTTCCTCCTCCGCCGTGTGCCGCCTGCGCCTACAGTGCTGGTAGGCGCGGCGGGCACAGTTGCTGGTGGTCCGCATGGCCGAAATTTCAGCGGACCACCAGTACACACTCCTCCGGGAGAAGAGGCGTCGCGCCCGGGGCATGGACGCTCCGCACACAGCCTGCAGTGCGGAGCGTAACCGGCGCGCCCTCTCCTCCACTCCCGAGGCGGTGGGTGGGGCGGCACACCAGGCCTCCACCATCGCCGCCTCGTCCGCCTTGGCCCTGTCCAGATGGGACAGGGACCACTTGGGGAACTCCTCCCCTCTCCTTACTCCTCCCACCCCCCTCGGGACGGGTGGCGGCTGCCCCCCTCTGGAGACCCTCAGCCTGATATACAGGTGGTCTGAGAGGGTCTCCACGTCCTCCAGGACGCGCCAGTCGGTGAGGCGTGCGGCAATGGCAGGGGTCGCGAACGTTATGTCCACGATGGACCCCCCCCGCCGCCGCACGCACGTGTTGGCGCAGCCCTGGTTAAGGACGACCAGGCCCGATGCTGCTACCCAATCCACCAACGCCGCCCCGCGCGCGTCCGTTACGGGGGAACCCCACGCAGCACTCTTCGCGTTGAGGTCCCCCAGGACCACTGTTTGGCGCGGGGCCACCCTCCTCAACACCCCCCCAAGAACCCCCAGGTAGGCCTCAAAGTCAGCCAGCGAACTGTTGGGGGAGAAGTACACCGCCAATAGGGCGGTGTCGTTCCCCCATTTGGCCGCCGCGAACCCCAGGCCCGTCTCGAGGCCCACCAGGGGGGGGCCATCGCCGACCGCCGGAACCACTACGGCAACCCTACCGTCCGTTGACCCTACCCAATTGGGTAGGGGCGGGACAAAGTAGGGCTCCGCAACCACCGCCACGTCTATCGACCACTCCGCCATGGTCTGCATGAGCAGATCCTGTGCTCTGGCGGAGTGGTTGATATTGGCCTGCAGGAACTCTAAATGCCGGTGTGCTGGCATTTAGAGCTCCATGCTGGTTCCCTCCGCGGCCCGGTCGGCGACATTCGTCGGGGGGGCGTTCTCCATTTCCACATTTGGTGCCGCTGGGCGGGGACGCTGGGGCCTAGCGTCCCGGCCCTTGGTTTCCGGGGGGAAGCACCTCCTCCCCCCGAGGTGGTGGTCGGCCGGGAGTTTAGCCTGGGCGCAGACCGCGCACCAGGGCTTCTCCCAGCAGTCCCTCATTGTGTGCCCCTCCTTGGAGCACCGGAAGCAGCACCCGGTCCGGTCCTGTTTGGAGGGGCACAATTCCCTCGTATGGCCGACACCGAAGCACCTAAAGCAACGCATCGGCGTCGGCCCCACTGTAGTGACCCTGGCGGAGGCCCATCCCACCAGGATCCTACCCGCCTTCTTTAGAGCCAGTGCGGCCGTCACGGGGCACTGGATCAGGCACGATCCAGTGCCATCGTACCGGGCGCGCACGGCCCCCACCCGCACCTGGGCCGCCTGGCAGCCCCCTACGGCTGCCACGGCCTGCGCCACCGAGTCTTTCGACGCCGACTCATCGAGGCCGGCAATTTGGATTCCGGCCATTTTGACGGGCCGGCTCACCTCGGCGACGTCCCCCACCAGGGCCTGCAGCCTGGCGGCCAGTGTGTCCGCCCGCGCATGGCCGTCCTCCCCGGGGACCTCTATGACCCGGGACCCGGTCATAGAGGTCCTGACCTTTACATGGTCCAGGCCGACATCTTTGAGGCTAAGGCCGTTAATGGCCCTAGCCATTGTGGCCTGGAGGGTGGTGGTGGCATCCTTCTTTAGGGTCACCACCACCGCCGCCGTCTTTGGGACTGCCAGCTTGGCCGGGCGCGCGGCCGCCGCCTTTCTCCCTTCGAAGGAGTTCTTGCTGGGGGGAGGGGGGGAGGCCTTGGCCTTCTTTTTGCCCTTCCCCTTCCTCTTTACAACCTCCGACCACGACACGTTCGAAGGCGGAGGTGGTGCTTGGCCCGATGGGCCGGGTCCACCTTCCGAGGGCCGGATGGCTCTCGGGGCCGGGGCGGCTTTGGCCGCCTTGGCGGGCTTCTTGGGGCGGCTAGGAGGGGCTGGGGTCGGGGCCGTCGCCTTCTTGGCCGGTTTCACTTTAGGTCGGCCGTCGCCGAGCCTGGCTCTGGCCTCCGACTCCGGGGCAGGGGCCCTAACCTGGGCCGGGGGCGGCGGAGCGGCCCTTACAGCCCTCTCAACCTGCAGGGCTGCCGGGGCAGCGTCAGCGGCGGCCCGCCTCTCGTGGGCAAGTGGGGGGCGGAGGATGGGCTCCGGCGGGAGGCGCCTGCTCACCTCCTCAATTCGGTCGTTGACCATGCGACCGAGGCTCAGGAAAAGGTCCTTCTTCATTTCCTGGATCGCCTCGGTCAACTCAACGGTCCCGAATTGGAGGGGGGCCGGAGCAGGAGCCGCCGGGATCTCGCGCTCACTGAAGGCGGTGCGGAGCGCCTTTAGTTCCGCCGTGTTGAGCGCGAGCTCCTCCCGCATCCGCTTATTGTCGGCTTTTAGCCGCCGGATTTCGTCGCTCTCTGACCGGGCCGCCTCCGCCTCATCCATTGAGCCCAGGATGGTCTGGCAGGCCCGGTACATGCGACCTTTTATGTCCCCCTTCAAATTGTTGGACACCCTGGCCGCCTCCAGGATGTCCTTGGCCGCAAGACGGGCTGCGTCCAGTGGGTCAGCCTCCTGCTGACCCTCGACACAGTCCATTTCCTCAGGGGAGCGCGAGTCCGATCGGGAGTGCCGGTCTTCACCGGCGCTCGCCCTCCCCTTCTTCTCTCTCTTCGCCCCCTTGGGGCGGAGCTCCGGGAAGTCCTGTCTATAAATGGCTGCGGCGTCGGCTTCGGCCTCCAGCCCCTCCTCGAAGTGAGGCTCGAGGAGGTACTGCCTTGCTCTCGCCCTTGCCGCAGCCAGTCCCGCATACGCCCCCTTGGGCATCCCCCTCCTCGCAGTGTTAACTTTCACGGGGACCACCACTTCGACCTCCCCCGTCTCCTCCAACGCCCTTTTAGCGGGCTGAGGCGCGTCCTCGCCCACCTCAATCGAACCGGGGTCGTCTATCTCCGACTCCGAACTGGAGTCGGAGATAACTACCCCCCCTCTCGGTAGAACCCCCCGGTTCCTCTCCTTCCTCTGTACCATTCGGTCCACATTGAAAAACAATGTGCGCAATTCGGTGTCCGTTCTTTCAAAGCCTTGGTTGTGTTCACGGAGGTCGCCAGCTTGGCGACCTACGGTGCAGGTGTTGCCCCCCCCAGAATACGAGGGGCAGCCCGCGCCCGAAGACGCGGGGAGGGATTCTCCGGTCTCAGAGAGATCGGTACCCTCCTGGGGTAATACTTTTTCACAAGCCTGCATTTTTGTGCTGTTTAAGGCCGCACACAACGGCCGTTTGCGGTCTTCCTACCACAGTCTCCCTGCAGGCGCCGCGCACCTACCGCTTACAGGGGGCGCACTTTTGGGGAGTATTTAGTTCCCCGGGCCCGCGCTGACCCTAGAAAGTGGATATCCCGCCACTGATTCGGTGGAACCTAACCTAACCTAACCTAACCTAACCTAACCTAACCTAACCTAACCTAACCTAACCTAACCTAACCTAACCTAACCTAACCTAACCTAACCTAACCTAACCTAACCTAACCTAACCTAACCTAACCTAACCTAACCTAACCTAACCTAACCTAACCTAACCTAACCTAACCTAACCTAACCTAACCTAACCTAACCTAACCTAACCTAACCTAACCTAACCTAACCTAACCTAACCTAACCTAACCTAACCTAACCTAACCTAACCTAATCCGGTAAAGCGAATGATTAGAGGCATTGGGGCCGAAACGACCTCAACCTATTCTCAAACTTTAAATGGGTGAGAACTCCGGCTTACTCGAACGATGAAGCCGGAGATCTGATGACGGTGCCAAGTGGGCCAATTTTGGTAAGCAGAACTGGCGCTGTGGGATGAACCAAACGTGGTGTTAAGGCGCCTAAAAAACGCTCATGGGACACCATGAAAGGCGTTGGTCGCTCATGACAGCAGGACGGTGGCCATGGAAGTCGGAATCCGCTAAGGAGTGTGCAACGACTCACCTGCCGAAGCAACCAGCCCTGAAAATGGATGGCGCTGAAGCGTTTTGCCTATACACCACCGTTACGGGCATGTGCGGTGTTGCAATTGCAATGTCATTAAGCTGTAACGAGTAGGACGTGCGCGGCGGAGAGCGCAGAAGGGTCTGGGCGTGAGCCCGCTTGGAGCCTCCGTCGGTGCAGATCTTGGTGGTAGTAGCAAATACTCCAGCGAGGCCCTGGAGGACTGACGTGGAGAAGGGTTTCGCGTGAACAGTAGTTGCTCGCGAGTCAGTCGATCCTAAGCTCAAGGAGAAATCTTATGTCGATGTGACGTGTTTAAATCAATTTGTTGTCACAACTTGTTGTATATAAATAACGTCCTTTGAGCGAAAGGGAATCCGGTTCCTATTCCGGAACCCGGCAGCGGAACCGTTTCAATAATCGTTCCCTCGTTTTAACGACGAGTGTTCGACGGGGTAACCCAAAGTGGCCTGAAGACGCCGCCGAGAGGTCCGGGAAGAGTTTTCTTTTCTGCCTGAGCGTTCGAGTTCCATGGAATCCTATAGAAGGGAGATATGGTTCGGAACGCGAAGAGCACCGCATTTGCGGCGGTGTCCGGATACTCTCTGCGGACCTTGAAAATTCAGGTGAGGGATGTACGTGGAGATGTCGCGCCGGTTCGTACCCATATCCGCAGCAGGTCTCCAAGGTGAAGAGCCTCTAGTCGATAGAATAATGTAGGTAAGGGAAGAACGTGCCCTTAAAGTTATCGTATATCAAAAAAAACACGGTGTATTAATTTAAATCTCTCAAATTAAATGAAAATGAAATTAAATTAAATTACTCACTACATACATAGGTGCCTACCTAGCGCACGCGTCACATTCAAAAGGAATAAGGATAATAAAATTAAACTTTCGCTGTTCGCCTAGTTACCTATTCCAAACGTGGCCATCTAAATAATTTAAATAGCGGATTTTGCATTTTATTATTTGGTTATTCTTGACCAACCACCTCCCCGATGATTGCATTTATGCGTTTCGCTATACCTATTAAGATGTTACACTGTGATATTAAGATGTTTTTCTATTGCAACTCTATCTATCATTCATTTCGCTGGCGGGAATAAACAATAGACCGCATGCACGTACGTACCTAGACGATGCAATTCTTTTTTCCGCCGCCCGTAACACAACCGTAGGTACCTCCCCACCTTTTACATGTACTACACACATTTAAATTATAATCGCGCACCACCTTTGGCAGGTTGGTGGGTTGGGTTTTTTTTTATTATTATAAACAGTGCGCCACCTATATATAACACAACCCACGCCGCTGCCCCCTCCCCTTACACGTACATACAAACGTACGTACAAACATGTACCAACCACCATGTAGGTACGCATACGTGGATGATTCCATTTCATTTCATTAATACTTTTTCCTACTCCCGGGGGGTATAGTATCATGAGCTGGCTTTGCAGTTCTGTTTACGCTCAGAGAAAAGGACAGAGCTATATAACCGCCATATAGCTCTGTCCTTTACGCTGACCGTAAAATGAATTTTTAATCTGTCAATTAAATAACAACATGCTCTAGCACTAATATAAGAATATGGATAATATGTCCGCAGAACATTCCGTAGAAAAGTCTATCCAGTCTGTTATTCCAATTAACAGCACTTGTTGTGCTTTTTTGAGCCAAAGCGACATGCCTATAGCTGCCAAAGCTTACACCTAGGTCCAATTTGTCGACCAATCAAAATACTTCACCAAATGAATCCATTCACCAATCACAATAAACAAAATGACTGTCGATCGGAACGTTACGCTCTTCTTGGTAAACATATTAAAATCGACCAATCAGGGAGTAAGGGAGTTCATTTTCATTCTCAAATCATTAGGTGTTTGTTAAATCGATTTTTTTTAAATATACAAACGCCCGGCAGGACACACATATTTTGTTGCGTTTTCGAATGTTTCCCGCTCGTTTGTTGTTCCGTGCTTCGTTCGTTCGTTCGTTCGTTCGTTCGTTCGTTCGTTCGTTCGTTCGTTCGTTCGTTCGTTCGTTCGTTCGTTCGTTCGTTCGTCCGTATTCTAACCTAGGTATTTGCATTTTATTTCAAATTATATAGTCATTACAAAAAGTATTGCACGCGGTAACGGTGTATGTCAACAAAATACTCGCGGCGTATTGGCTCTCTTATACGACTGTTGCATAAACTACTAATATTTTTAAATTATAATAATTATCGCGCACCACCTATAGGTACCCACCGGTCCCCCGTCGACCGTTCATATAAACGTGCACCTACATGCGTATAGGTACATATATGTGGATGATGCAATTTTATATACACTGCGGCATTATAACAATGCAGTTATGTTTACGCTCAGAGAAAAGGAGACAGAGCTATATAACTGCCATAGCTCTGTCTCCTTTTCTCCTTTACGCTCACCGTAAAATGAACTGCACTGTTAGCTCCCCTTACACTTGTGTCCACATATAAACATGCACCTACATGCGTGTAGACTTAATTTTAATGAATGTAATATTTTTCAATTCCATTCACGCACGAGGGGGCAGGGGGGGGGGGGGGGGGGGGGTCGACCCACCACCTATACGCACGCCACAAACCAACAAAACGAGCAAAAAAAAAAAAACATATATATATATATATATATAATTATATATATATATATATATATATATATATATATATATATTACATTACATTACATTACATTACATTACATTATATCATATCATATCATATTATATTATATTATATTATATTATACATTAGAGCATTATTCATTTCCCGTACTAGGCTGGCGCTCGCTGCCCGACCAGTTGCGCGCGCGCTCGGCATGTATGCAGCCGGGTGGCGAGCCGGCGAGAGGCGCGAGAGTGGTTGATACATGAACCGCTCTCGTATCAAGAACGCGTGCCGTGCCGCGCTGCGCGTCGTGCGCGCGCTGTGCTCCGCCGCCGCGGCTGTGTGGTGTTTTTTGAGAGTTTCGACTTTTGAAGTGTTTTCAACGCGAGAAGAGAATATTTTCAAGAGACGAAGACCCCCCAACGAGTGTAACACTGCGAAAATATGGAAGGAAGAGAGAAGAAGGTATGTGCGAGTTTGTTATATTAAAATGTACATTTTGTAGCCTGAGACGTAGTTATGCGTTGTAATTACGTGACTGACGCCCAATGTGGAATATTGAAACGACGGTCCGCCCGCGTTCGCAATCAACCTAACACGATCGCTAAGCCGACGGCACTTGCGTGCCGTCGTTTAGACTGTCGGTTGGTGATTCGACAAAGGCGCGCGCCGGGTTGAAACACTGACCAGTGTTCGACTGTAATGCATACAGGATTATGTGCCCCGTCCGCAATCGAGACCGACGCCACCGAAGCGCGTGCCCGCCGGATTAATCTTCGGCGGCGCCGCAAGGGGCGCAAACTCGTTGCGGGCGACCTTGTGGGTTCTCGTAAAACGAGCTCTCTATCGCCGAGCGCAATGAACAATTCATGCGATCGTGTCAAACGTGTTTGTAACATCCTTGCGGATGTGTCGTGAATGTTATTTGTGCCTGGTTCATGATGAACGTTCAAAATGGGCGCGCTGCCCGGATTCTATCCGGCGCGCGCTCCGGCCGCCGTCGTAGACTGTCGTTGTCGGCGGCGCGCCAACAACTGTTTTTTAAATGCAAAAACTAACGGCACGCCGCGCGCTCCCGGTGCACCCGCGAGTCGCGCGGCGTCGTGCTCGTCGTCGCCCCGCCCGGGGCGACAG